>PVKE010009456.1:0-44828 GCA_004027555.1 Craseonycteris thonglongyai
AGAGAGAGAGAGAGAGATACAGTCAGAGACAGAGAGAAGGGGGAGGGCCCAGAACAGTCTCCATAGTTGCACATCATTGGTTTTTCCACATAGTTTCATTCCACAGGTGGGCTGGGGCTGCACAGGGCAGGAACTGGGCCGGGGTCTTGCCCCGGTGAGATCTGAACTGGGGGAACTCCCCAGTTCAGCATATGGGTCTGCACGGGCCGGGGCCGGGATTCGATCCTCGGTCCCCGGGGCTGCAAAGTGAGCACCTAACCCACTGAGCCATACCGGCTTCCCTAAAGTCCTTTTCTTGCCCCTGGCAGAAGGGGCCTTATTTTCATCCCCTAAACTCTTATTAGGTATTTTTCTAAATACTTAGAGTTGGTGTGAAAACTACCTGCTAAAGTACTGATAATGGTCATTTATTATTTTTAAAGATTTAAAAATATATATATAGCTTGCGGGGAAGCTGGGATGGCTCAGCGGGTTAAGTGCTTCCTTTGAAGCCCCGGGGACAGAGGATAAAATCCCCAGCCCCAGCCCATGCGGGCCCACATGCTGAACTGGGGTGTGTCCCCCGTTCAGTTCTTGCCGGGGCCTATGCGGGAGGCTCCCGGCCCAGTTCCTGCCCTGCGCAGCCCCGTGCCCACCTGTGGAGCGAAACTATATGGAAAACTAATGTCAACTATGGAGACTGCTCTGGGCCCTCCCCCTTCTCTCTGTCTCTGTCTCTCTCTCTCTCTCTGTTAAAAAACAATAAAAATAAATCTTTAATATATATATATAGCTCACTGGAGGAATGAGGGGTCCCAGACCCACACCAGGCTTCCCAGCCCCGGGTTCCAGCACTAGGAGGAGAAGCCCCCCTAACTGGCTTTGAAAACCAGTGGAGACTGTGGCTGAGTGAGACAAGGCAGCTGCAGCACGAGCGCTCCCCTTAAAGAGTTCACGCTTGACCTTACTGATGAACGCACTTGCTCTGGGCTCCAGCACCAGGGCAGCAGCTCAAAGGGCCCCAGGGACATGCAGGGAGGAACTGAATTGTCTGGCTTCGGGGTGAGGGCTGGAGCGGCAGCTTTCTCCTGGGCAAAGAAGCTGGCAGAAGCCAGTGTTCCTTTGTTGAGCCCTCCCCCAAGCCAGTGTGCAGATTTGTGTGGCCACTGTATCTGATTCTCCATCAACCTAACACACACTGTTGAACCCACCTTATGGTGATGGAAAATTCCAGTTGTTTCCCAAGGGCCTGGAAGGGGGCTCTTTGTAATGGAATGATTCCCCTGAGACCCTTTACCACCCAACCTCTGGGCCCACTCAAGCTGCTTTCAGTGGCTTTTCCATACAAGTGACCTCAACAGGAGTCCTAAGGGATGACCTTTGCAGCCGAGACCTGAGTTTTGAACTTTTTGGCTGAAGTGATGCTTTATGGTGGTGTTCCATGGACTGCCTTTTGGTCTCAGGGTCATAATGATGAACCCCAGTTTCATCACCTGTAATGACCTTCCTGAAGAAGCTCTCACTTTCTTTTTCAAAAATTTCAAAAAAATTGAAGGATCTTTTTTCACTCTTAAGAATTCAATAACAGCATGCTCTCTGAACTGAATACATGAGCACTCTTCCATTTTGATGTGCACAGGGTGAAAAATATAGGCATCTGTGTGTGCAAAGTAAAAAATAATGGAGGGGAGATACCATGTGACTACACAGAACCAATTATATTCACATATGTCTAATGTAACAAAAAATACTACAGTGGAGAAAAAATTTACCAGCCTGCCCTCATAGCGGAAAACAATATACGTGCCCACCACGCATACAGCTACGTGACCTTGGGTTTGTTCTGTCTGAGCCCCACTTTCATTATCAGAAAGAGGAAATAAAAATGTTGTCCTGGTCTGACTTACATGCTTGCTGCAGTGATCAAATGGAATAATGAACATGAATGGGCTTTTATAAATGATAAAGTGCTGTAACTTTAGACTACTTACTCATAGCTTTGTTCTTCCCCATCAGTAAAATGTGAATAGTTGCCTATAATTCACAGAGATTGTGAGTGGTTGAGACAACTCATGGTACAATCTGACCTCTTCTGAAGTTTCTTTCTTTTTATTTGGGGGAGGGGGCAAGGGTCTATAATATACAGGGATTGGAAGATGTAGCTGTATTGTAGTCTCATACATTTTACTATAGTGCCGCTGTACAGTATATGATGCTACTACTCTCATTTGGACTAGTCACATCCTAGAGGAGTGATTTTCAAAGTGGGGCCCCTGGACCAGTAGCAGTAGCTTCCCCTCAGAAATTGTTAGGAACGCACATTTTCAGGCGTCACCCAGACCCACTGAATCAGCAGCTCTGGGTGGGGCCCTGAGATCTGTGTTTTCATAAGCCCTGTACCTGGTGCTCTCATTACTCTTTGAGGAAGGGATTTATCTGGGTCTTAATTGAAAGGTAGGACAAAGGACACCCGGAACAGGGTGATTGCTTCTTGTCTTCTGCAACATGGATTTGCAATAACTGTGTCCAAAGCTCAGGCAGCCTTATTGGATTCCTTCAGAAGCACACTCTGTCACTGCCTAGCCCGCGGGGTGCAGATCCGCAGCGATGCTCCACTGCGCATGTTACGAGGCTGACTTCAGGGTGCGAGGAAATGAAGGCTATTTATCACAGACCGTTTTTCCGATAGTGACAGAAGAAATGAGCCTTAGCCTAACAAGGCTTCAAATTGGGCCCACATACAGAAACTACATTGCTTGTCAAACACAGTTTGAGCAGACTTACATTTCTTTTGATTTTTCCCTTTGAAAACAAACCCTTTTCTGAGCTGCACCAAGTTAATGGTGCTTAACAAAAACTGGACGAAAGCCGGGATGGCTCAGCAGGTTAAGCACTCACTTTGCAGCCCCGGGATTCAAGGATTGAGTCCCGGCCCCGGCCCGTGCGGACCCATTTGCTGAGCTGGGGTGTATTTCCCATGTGGGAGACCCCCAGCCCCATTCCCTCCTCCTTACATCCAAGCAGCCCCCACCCACCTGTGTGGAATGAAACATGTTGAAAAAAAACTGATGGCATACAACTATGGAGACTGCTCTGGGCCCTCCCACTTCTCTCTCTCTCTCTCTCTCATCTCTTTGTCAAAAATAAATAAATAAATAAATAAAATCAATAAAATAAAACTTAAAAAAAACCCCAAAAAACTGGAGATGGATTCATCCCAGCCTGTTTCATGACTGAGGCACATATGGCAGGATAGCACTTTTCTCCTGACCATTTCTTCCCTTCCTCTCCTACCTGGTAAGAGAAGGAAAGGGACTGAGACTCTGCACAAGAGCCATGTTTGTAGGAGGAGGGGTTTAATTAATATTTAGTAAGAAAAGTTTGTCTGTGTTGCAGATTTGCTGTGTGATCTGACCTGCTGCCTGCTTTTGTAAATAATGTTTTATTGAAACACAGCCACACTCATTTGTTTATGTATTGTCGATGTCTGCTTTCAGACTACAAAGAGTTGAGTTGTTGTGATAGGTATTGTATAACCTTCAAAACCTACAAGTTTTACCATCCAGCCCTTTGTAGAACAAGTGTGTTAACAGCTCTGGGGGACCCACCTAAAGGGAATCTAGGTGGAACCAGTGGACAGGAAGGATGTGGGAGGAGGACAGATGGTGAACCGCCCACGGGTCCCTCTGGAGTCCAGCAGAGGGAGAGCAGAGAGAGGAGTGGTCTATCCTGCACTTTTAAGGTGGTCACTATATGGATTTTGAAGTGATTCTATTTAAAATAAATTAAAAATTTTAAACTTGGTATATACTTGTGATTGTCTAATATTCATATTTCTTCCTGGTGTTGAGCATCACAGGCACAACTACCGAGTTTTATGTTAAATGTTAGTAACTAATACCTTTTGGGTACGTACCATGTGCACAATGCTTTCCATCCATTGTATGATTTAATGTTCACAACACTTCTATGAGATGGGAACTATCATACCCATTTTACAGATGAGACAACTGAAGTGCAGAAAGTTTAAATAATGCCTAATGTTTGGGAGCTGATGGTGGAGACTTAATTGAAAGGCAAGTCTTTTTTTTATGCCAAAACAAGCATTATAAAATAGTGTTTTTTTAATTATGAAGTGAGAAATCAGTTTAGCAAGTTGCAACTAGTTCTTGAATAGAATGCTAAATGCTAGAGATGTCATATGTAGTATGGGTAAATCTTGATAAACTTTTGTTTAACTATAAAGGTATATATATATATATATATATATATATATATATATATATACACACACACACACACACTCACACACACACATACACACACATACACACACACACACACAAATATAAGGACATTTCTATGTAGTAGGCAACAATGTAAATGTATTTCTTTCTGTGTCACAGTCAAGTTTGAAAGCAGATATTCTTGCCTGTTGCCTGAAGATGGTGAGGGGAGAGAGGAATAGAGAGAAAGAGGAAAAACACAAGGAAGAAAATATGGATGAGTAAGTGAATAAACAACTGTCAAAAAGACAGAGACTGAGTGGGTGGGACAGGAAGTGAAGTGGGGGGAGAGAATGAGAAACTGAAAGAGATTTAAGGAAAGGTGTAGGGGGAAGTAGGAGGGTAGGAAGTCACAAGGTTTTGTCCACCATTCCCTTCAGTGAGCATATGTCCCTGCTTGAGATCAAAACTCGAGACCTGAATAGTCCCTTGGTGGATTTCAGTTTTCATACACATGTGTTGCTGTGATATTTTTGTCATTATGAGTCATTATGAATGTGAGTCAAAGACTTTCATGAAACATGACCTCAAATACAAATAATCTATTTCATCTGGTGCTCAACTGAAAATCAGTGATTTGGACAGAAAACAGGTTGTGTCTGAGTTACTGAGAGCAAGTTTGAGATTCCCAATATGCCCCCTCCTAATGGATTGGCAAAGGCAATTTTGAATATATGTAATTTTTGCCTTTTGAGCCAACTAGTTTTGATTCCACAGTACTGCCTCTTGGGTTTTATGGGAAACCATAGAAAACAAAGATACTAAAGTATTTAGTTGGAGGAGGTTGGGCTAACTCAGTGATTAAGCACTTGCCTCACAATCACTAGGTTTGGGGTTCAATTCCCAGCCCTGGCCCGTGCAAACCCATATGCTGAACCGCAGAGCAACTGGTAACTGCCAGGATGACAGCAAAGGTTCCTGCCTCCCATGAGGGCGGCTCCCAGTTCGGTTCCCACCCCATGCAGCTCCACATCCACCTGTGTGGAATGAAACCATGTCACAACTAATAATGTACAACTATGGAGACTGCTCTGGGCTCTTCCTCTCTCTCTCTCTCTTCTCTCAAAAACAGTAAATAGGGGAAGCTGGGATGGCTCAGTGGGTTAAGCACTCACTTTGCAGTGCTGGGGACCAGGGATCAAATCCCAGCCCCAGCCCATGCAGAACCATATGCTGAACTGGGAGCTCCCCCAGTTCAGTTCTCTCTCTGTCTCTATCTCTGTATCGCTTTCTCTCTGTCAAAAATAAATAAATAAATAAATAAAATAATACCTTTAAAAAAAAACAGTAAATAAATGTTTTAAGAAAATAAAATATTTCATTGTCAGGGAATTCTATAGCCACTAGTATTTTACTTTCAAAGAATTAGAGAATTAGTTAATGAAAATTTTATTTTTATAGATGTGTAATTTAAGTGAACATATGTGTAAAGTTTTTCCATATACAGATGATTTCATAAAAATCACATTGCTAGTCCTCATAGCTACCCTGCTAAACTACCCTTATGTCAGTTTTACTGAAGAAATTGGAACTCAGTGAGTTCAAATCCCTTGTCCACATTCTCATCTAAGAGCTGGTACAGATAGATTCAAACCTTGATTCTCTGACCCCAAATTTCATATTTTACTCATTAGCTAAACACTGGCAACAAAGGATGAAAAACAGTGCTATGCGTTACAACTTAGATTTAGAAGAATAATTTTGTTTATAAGTCAAAGTATGGTGCCCAGCCTAAAATGCCCATGGCTTTAATGTGGTCAAGTGTAATTTCCTCCCATTTCCAAGCATATTTCTCTATTTCTAGGCCCGCAGTAGCAAATTGGAGTTGATACAGTTATGTTGTTTGTTTGTGATCCAGTCTTGGCTTTTCTTGATTAAAGACCATTATAGTCCCAACTATATTCGTAGTAATAATAGTATATGGCTAACACAGGTATCCACTTCTTGGCATTAGCTGAAATGGCTGGTCTTTTCTTTTCTTTCTTTCTCTTTTTTTTAAATAAATGCCCTGGATATGAGTAAGTAGGGCCCCAGAATGGACTCTATCTCAAAAGCCTTCATAGAAAAGAACTGTAATGTTTTCCTCAGCTTGCCAAAATGCCATTGCTGTACGTCCTATCCATCTTGCCTGATCTCACCACTAATACATATTTTTTAAATTAAATTTCCAGCAGAGTGCTAATATAGTTCCGCTATAGCTGCCTCTGGAAAAACTTTATGTGGGTATATAATAGGGTCCTGCAGCCCAGGCATCCTCTCCTGCCTTTGCTCCTAAATTCCCTTATTTGTACTAAGGATTCATGCCTAAAAACGTTAGAGGAACCCATTTCTTCTTGTTTCGTGGTTTTATTCTTTCATCTTCAAAATGTGATTGCAAATAGAGCGAATTCTTGTATCTTCTACTGGTTTCTATTTGCTAAGTATTTAGTACATTTAGTGAGATTCTTCCAGAAGCTAAGGTTGAGCTCTACACTCACTGATGCTTTGTCAGTGCAAACAAAATGTAGGTGAAGGAAACCATGGGGGTCCTAGCCTCGTTTTAATTTTAATAGCTGGTGGAGTATGATTATTGTTTACTGTTTATTTCAGGGATCCCAGAAGACCCGCTTATAGCTGAAGAGTATTATGTGGATGCGTTTGATTCCTGTTCTGAAGAGAGTGAGGAGGAGGAACTAGTGTTCTCAGGGCTGGAGGAAGAGGCCAAGGATGAGGGACTGCAGCCGGATGCCAGAACAAGCCAGCAGGTACCTGCTCCCAACAGAAGGCACGGGATTGTCGGAGGTGGTGCACTCATCGGGCTGTGACTTCCCAGCGAAAGTCAAGGAAGTCTTAGAACTGGAAGTGGGGGAGAGGGGCCTAGGGTTTGTTATAAAGCTTCCATGTGATCAGTTTTGATTTCCAAGGTCCAAGGGCAGGCAGGAAGGGCCCCTGTGGAATTCTGAGAATCTGGTCTGGCCCATGTTGATGAGGGAAGGGCTGGAGTTCCCAGTACTCATAGAGGGATGGGAGTAGATCACACACTACATTGTGCACTGAGGAGCACCCCATACATAGCTATTGAGTAAACAATGCAAGTGTCTCTTAAGCAGGAAAAAGGAGATTTTAAAACTACCGTATACTTTTCTGCCCAGCAATCTGATTTGTGAGTCACGTTTCAACGCACAGATTAGTTCTGGAGATGAGACCCAGAGATCCTGGGCTTAGGGGATGATCTTTCTGACCAGTCTGAGCCTCTGAGGGCCCATCCTGCAGGCAGCACCGAAGCCTCTGAGTGTTATGCCCTGGCCCTAGATTCCTTTAACTGGACCAAGACTAAGTCCCTCCGGGCCACAGGCCAAGAAACAGCCCGGGCACATGATTCCTCTGTTGCGTCTCTGCAGGAGAGGTGAAAGCAAAAGACTTTAAGCAATTTATGACCCTACACTTCATTTTCTTCTTAGACGATCCCCTAGTCACCTTTTCTGTCCTAAACTTCCACAAGCATTTTATTCTCTGGGAACCATTAAGCTGGTAAAATAAAAGACAATCAAAGAGCGCCTGTGTCAATGGAAACTTAATTCAGGAAGATTGTTTTTGAAGTAGAGAGAAGGTTGTACACAATCTATTCTACCATGCTTAATGAAGACTAAATATAAGAAAGCAATTTTGCTTTCTCAATTATGCGTTTGTCACATGTGACATAATAGACTGTAGCTGATTTTAAGTAATCTGTTTGGACAAGATGCTAAGCTCAATCACATTCATGATGGTATTTTGTCTCACAAAACCCTGTTGGGAAGTTATTCTTATGTCTGTTTTCCAGATGAGGAAACTGAATTCCAAGAGAGAAGTTGCTTCCTGTGGCCACATAGCTATAGAAGGATTAGAATCAGGCTGCAGGCCCAGGTCTGGCATGTTCCCATGCCAATGGTTTTTCTATTACAGAAGGAATATCTCCCTAGAATGGAAATTACAATTGAGTAATTTGTACTGAAGACATGTCATTGCAACCTCATTTATTTAACCAAGTCATTTGATATAATTTTCCCCTCCCTAAAGGTGATAGGTGTAGGATTGTAATGAGTTTTGGCCCTTCCCTTTTTAGTTTATTTTATTAGCAACACACAAATTACAGTTACAGAACTTCATTCTGAGACCCAGTCACTGTTGGCTTTGTGAGTTGGGTGAAACCTGCAGCCCTGTCCAGGGTTTGCCTCTCCTCTCCTCTCCTCTGAATTGCCTTTAACTCCTGAGTATGTGGGGCCTATTTAGGTGATCATCATACTCATAGCTTTTATGTGAATACAGCCACTCCTCACTTAATGACCTACCATTTAACAACCACTTGAACTTCTGACCAGTTCTTCAGCCAGGAAATTCCCTTTCTCAGTTTTTGTCTTGTTCCTGCAGTTAGTTAGTATTTACTAGATGAAGTTTTCACTATCACGCAAGACCACATATTTCGTTTTTAAGTGTGGTGTCCCATGATATCTATTGAAATATACATACCTAATGGCACCACAACACACCACAAGACATATGCCTTTTAGCTCCTTGCTTATTGATCAATTCGTTTAACTTCCTAGGCACGGAACTTGGTCACTAATAGGAATATAGCTCTATGCAGATCAAAGTTGATTCCACTTCCTTTGGGTGTACGAAAGGTCATATGGTTTTTGTTTTGATGGAAGAAGGGCTTTCAAAAGGAAGAACAGCCATGGGCTTTATTGGGATTGATTGCTGAGTCCCTTGTGCCACCTGTGACAATCTTCGTAGCAGCAGTGTCTCCAATGCACAGGTTTATTAAGCACTAATTGCCGTTGATCGTCAGTTGCTTCCTTGCATGAGTAGAACATCAATAACACCTTTAGCATAGCTGTTTTCATATTGTTGATAGCTCTTCTGTGAAATCTGTGGTCACTGAATGGGAACAGTCTCTGAGATCTCAGGAGAATGGAGTATAGGGCTGTCATCGTAACGGTTCTCAACAGTATGGATGAGACCTGCCGCTGAAGTGTTTCATGTGCTCTAATGGACATGTTTTAGGGCTGCAGACTGATGGGTGTTTTCATAGGCCCTTCTGTCTTCCCCTTACTGCCTTGACCATCACTTCTCCCCTCCAAGACTAATCAGTGTGCACCAGCAATGCACATACTAGCTGGTCCATAATGACACAGAACTCCCTCAGGAAAGGCTCTGTTTAATGAACATGGCTTTTATCGCTGCCTGTTTTACAGCTCTTAGGACCATGGTGCTTGTCCTGGCTAAGATGAAGGGCTGCAGAGGCCCATTTTCCCAGCTAATTCTGAAGTTTTCAATATATGTTGCCCAAATCCTCCAGTGGTTTTGAAATTCTTTCTGCACAGTGAAGCATTAGAAAAAGGAGGAATGATCTTCTGCTTGGAATGGTGCTGCAGAGACAGAGAAATGGATACAGTCTAGGCAAGGCCTCAATCCACTGAGGACTCTTAGATTGGATTGTCTTGACAGTAGGTGCCTCTAAGAGTGTCTTCTGTTACTGGAGTCATTAAGCAAATTGTAATTATAACAATAACGGCTAACATTTCCAGGATCTACATTCTGTGCCTAGTACTTTATATGTTATATTAGTTAGGCCTTCTGAGAAGCAGATGACTAGGCAGATTTAGACCTGAAAGAGAAATGCCTGTGATGTAGATGAGGAGAGCCTCCAGCCTCATGCTGGCCTCCATCTTTGAGGGTACGGACGAAAGAGAAGAAAGGAGGATTGCGTGAAGGCCTCTGAGTGGGGTTCAGTTCTGAAGAAGTCTTGCCCAGGCTGATAGAGAGCCCCAGGGCAGACTGCCTGTTGGAAGTGTCCACATGGAGCAGAAATGGCCTGGCTCTAGAATGCTTGCCATGCTCCTGGTGGCTGGGGGCTGCCTGGGAAGAGTGTGGCCTTGTGGTGAGCCCTACAGTGGGCTGGAGATTGTCAGCTCACTACACAACTCACAGCAAGCTTGCTCTTAGAGACGTGTACGTGGTGCACCTCCGTGGTTACCACAGTCACATTGTTTCATTTCATTCTTGCAGCCTTTTGAGGTGTGTATTCTAGATGAGTAACATTAAACTAGAATTTAACTGGCTGGAACTCAAGATGAGGGTAGGAGAAAGGAAGAGACCATGAGACAGGGATTTCAAGCAATTTTGCCAGAACTTTTCATAGAGAAGTGAATGCCTAGAGTGAAAGTGAGCTGAGGGCTATAGATCCAGAGTCACTGCACCACCTCTCAGTTTTTGCACATCTCAGTTTGTGAACCTCGTGTTGGCTTTGAATTGTTGCCCTAAACTTAGCTATTTAAAGGTGCATGTTTTATATACAATGCAGTCCCTAAGCATAAGCCAGCTATTTCATTTGATGCTTCAAAAAGAAACAGCAGTTTGAGAATATTTGCCTATACCTGATTATATTGTATTAAGCACTGACTTTAAAGCCCAGGTTCGTTGAAAGATGAGACTGTTGTGATATTCTAACTTTGCACAAGAGGAAACAGAGGCTTAGTGGGTAAAATAACTTCTCCAAGAGCTAGACTGTCTGATTTGAGTTTTAGCCACTCCTTTATGCAGCCTTCTCACTGTACAACTACTGAGTAAAATACACATACAAGGTGGGAGGGAATAGCCTGAGAGGCCACTGTGTTATCTACTCCTCTGTTGAAACCGGTGGTACTGAATAGAGTTACTGAGGTATGGAGAAGGCAAAAGGTGTATCACTTCCAGGAACAGTGTTGTGCTATGAAAATTAACACAAAGAGGAGCCAGCCTCTCACATCTGCTATGGGATGCAAATTTCTCTCCTCCTACTGTGTGTTTATAGACAGTGCCAGACCTTTTGAGTCCAAATAGTAGAGCTGATTCACCTGCTAATTAATTTAATTTCATGCCTGGGGGAAATACACTTTTGGTCTTGAATTGACCTGAGAGGGCATCAGTTCTCAGAAGCAGCCAGCCTTGCTAAAGTGTTAATTAATACTATCAGTTTGGTAGGCCTTCTGTGGACCTAATGTGTGTTACTCAAAGGAGTGACTTTGATGTGACAATTTCCACCCCCATCCCTATTTCAGCCCTTATTTTGTCATACTTGCTTCTGCTTCCCTCTCTATCAGTTCTTGTCCCGGATAAAGTGTAGCTCGTTGCTGGTCAAGCAGACACCAGCGAAACCTTGCTCTGGAACATAGCCCAGTGCGTTCTGTAGAAGGCCATAGTCCCTAAATCTTTTCAATTGAATCCACTATTGGGTTTAGAATAACATCCACACTTTTTGCCCCATGACCAAAGCATAGAGGGGAAAGAGAGAAGGTGATAGGGTTGATAAAGGCAAAGCGAAACTGAGCTGGGGTATAGAATGCATGCGATCTTTTCAGTATGGAGGGCAGGAGGTCGCCTGCCTCCACTACATCCCTGCTGATGGATGAGCCAGGGTCCACAGGCAAATGCGACAGTGAGGAGAATGTGACCTGCAGTGCAAGATGCCTTGTGCTGTGCTGCTCCTGGGGCTGGGGGGTGAGAGTGCTGGAAAGGCTTAGGCAATGCAGCATGTCTTAAGCACTCAGCATTGGGTACCTGTGAATGTCTTTGAAACCCAAAGGCAACCCCACAGATCCTGACTTGCTGCGAACCTGGGCATTAATAAGAGACAGCTGCAGTGAGAAGGTTTTAATAATGCCCAGTAAACAAGGCATTCACAGTGAGATGTGGCCACATTGACAGTCACGTTTCCGTGATTCCGAATTCAGTGACAGAGGGGTTGAGTATTATCAAAACCAGGGGGCTTGTTGACAGTTTGGGTCTTACAGATGTGGCGCTGTTTCCATCACCACACACATGTGAAGTAAGGCCTTTTTCCTTCACAGAAGATGACCATCGGCAGTAAGACAGGAGTTAAGATGTCAGCTTCCCGGTATCAGGGCAGCCTCCACAAAAGTGCCATTTGCTCTTCCTGTGGCTTTGCGCTAACAGCATCCTCTGTCTTCCCATGAATTATGAATGCAGATAAGCGAGGGCTTGGCTTCTAATGAGATCAAACTAAGATGTGAAAGGTTCACCTGAGTGTATAGAATATGGATAAGGTCACCTTGGTGTTTTGGCTTCCCTAATTGAGTGACATTTTTCAGGGCTGTTTGTGGATCTGGTCTAAGGAGAGTAGACAATAGTTTAGTAAAGCAACTAGACGTCTCTCAGAAATCTAGACTCACATATCCAGTCTGCACAGGAGTATGGTTAGAAGTCGTGTGGACTTATGATATCCTGAACTAAGCATCCAAAAGTGAGCTAATATCGCCCAACCCCAGGCCAAATCAGCTCCCCCTGAGTCAACCTTGACTTACATTCTTTCACTGACATTCCCCATCCAATCTATAAGTAAAACTGATTGGCTCAGCCTTCAAAGTATGTTTACAGTATGATGGCTGCTTAGCACCTCTGTTCCTACTGCCAGAGCCACTGTCACCTCCCCAGTGGATTATTGTCATAGTTTCTAACTGGCCTCCCAGTGACCCTCCATCTCACTCAAAATAAAGGGCACAGTCTGTACAGTGACCTTCCAGCACCCCCTCATCACTGATGGAAGACTCCTCTCTTCCGTCACTATGGGAATTGCCTGTGCTCAGTCAGCTCCAGGCAGACTCACCTCCGTCCTGTTTCTGGAACATACCAAGCATATTCCAGCTCTTAGCAGCCTGGAATACCCTCTCCTCCAGAGACACTAGTGATATGTTCCCTCTCCAGTCCAGCCTCTGCTTACGTGTCATCTTATAGGGCAGGGCTCCGACTACCTTATATAAAACCGTGCTTGCTGGCCTGAATGCCCACTTCCATTTCCCTGCTCTATTTTTCTCCATAGTCTGTATCACCATCTGACTTACTGCCGTGTGTTTGCTTATTCATGTACGTCCTGTCTCCCCTACTAGAAGGTAAGCCGGTGGGGCAAGGGTTCTGTGTTTGTTTTTTTCCACTGCTGTATTTCTGGCACCTTGAACAGCACAGAGCAAATACTCAGTAGGTACTGTGGAATAAATAAATGAATCCCTGCAGCCTACAATGGATGTAGCGTACGGGTAGCCAGTAAGCCAGTCCACACAGAGAGAAGAGCAACCAGGCGAAGAAGATGTTGAAGTGGTAGAGGAAATGAACATCGCGGTGGGGAGCACTGCAGAGACCTGCTAAGAGGGCAGTCAGGGAGAGTTTCTAGAAGAGGACTTTCAGCTGTGACCTGAAGGATGGAAAATGCCAGCCCCACCATCAAAGGGACAGAAGTTGGGAGCAGGCATTTCAGAGAGGGGGAAGAGTAAGTGGGAAGGCCCTGGGCATGAATTGGCTTGGCAAGTTCGAAAAACTGCAGAGTGAGCAAGAAGATTGATGAGGTTGCAGATGTCAGGCCGGCTGCAACTACATCATGAAGGTCATGTAAGGAAAGTGGGTTTTATTTTAAGTGAGAAATCACCTCATGAAAAAATTCAAAACTCAGGTCTCAGCTGAGAAGGTCATTCCTGATGGCGGTATTCCATGAACTGCCTTTTGTTCTCAGGGTCATGATAATAGACCCAAGTTTCATCGCCTGTAATGATTTTCTTTAAAAAGTCCTCACTTTCTTTTTCAAAAATTTCAAAAAACTTGGAGTAACTTTTTTCGCTGTTAAGAATTCAACAACACTGACTCTGGGTGGTGAACACATAATGCAACATATAGACAAAGTACTATGCAATTGCACACTTGGAACCTATGTATTTTTACTAACCACTGTCACCCCAATAAATTTATCAATTAAAAAAAAAGGAATTCAATAACAGCATGCTGTTTGAACCGAATGTCTGAACACTCTTCCATTTCGATGTGCACTGGGTGAAAAATGTAAGCATCTGTGTGTGCAAGGTCTAGAATGATGGCGGGGAGATACCATGTGACTACACAGAACCAGTTACATCCAGACATGTTAATGTAACAAAAACTATTACAGTGGAGGCAAAATCTATTAGCCTACCCTTGTATGTCTGCAAATATAGCAACATCTCTCTATCAGTGGTTCTCAACCAGGACAGATTTTGTCCCTCATGGGACATTTGGCAGCATCTGGTGATGCTTTTGGTTTTCATTTCTTATAGTTGAAAGAAGGGGTGATGGAGTGTCTTACTAGCATTAGTGGGTTGAGACTGGACATACTGCTAAGCATCTTACAGTGTACTAACCAGGATTATCTGGCCCATAATGTCAATAGTGCCAAGGCTGAGAAAGCTTGATATATAGAGATAGATGGGGAGAATATCATACACATATCACAGTGACATCAAGGTGAAAAGTATATGGGGATTTCATACTGTTTTTGTAACTGTTCTATAAGTCTGAAATTATTTCATACATTGAAAAAGTTTTCAATGGGTATAGTTAGTTAGCAGTTTTGGTCTATATATTCTGATCTGCCTGCCTAGAGATAGAAATGACCTGTCCCTTTTTGGGAATGTAAGTTCTGCTCAGTCATTGTCTGTGACCTCTGGGGTCACAGTCTTTAGGAGCAGGCAAGGAAGTCAGCAGAGGTCCCAAGTGCCTACATAGCCCACGACTATGTTTGCTTGCTCCACCATGAGGATGCACACCCCTCATGTCAAGGCCACGTTTAGTCAGAGAACCAATGTCCTGCTTAGACTGCTCTTTAGAACCTGCAGCTGGAAGCTGCTGATGGAGAACCCACTCCTTCCCACCCAACCCCACTTTAGCTGCATCCTGTCCCCAGGCTACGTTATATTTCATGAATATCTCACCAAGAAATTGTTCTTAGGTCTTCTTCTTACGTTTATACCCTGTGTCCTCCAACAAGATCATGAGGTGCTTTGGGTTAAGAGCCCTGTCTCCTGCTATATGTATGTGTAGTACAGTGGCTAAGAAGAATTCAGGCTCTGGACACACACTGCCTGTTCCACCTCTTACTAGTTGCATGACCTTGATGAAAGTTGTTTGTTCCTCTGTTTTCTCCACTGTTGAACGGTGAGATAAATAACACACCTGGTAGAATTTAAATGAATTAATACATGGAAGGTGGTACAATGATGGCACATAATAGGACCTTGATAAAAGTTAGTATTCATTCATTCATTCATTCTATAGTATTAGAATCATTTCTGCCTCACCCATACCCGTGTGCAGCGTTTCCTAACCTTTGTGTTAGAAAGATGCACTGATCTTCCCAGTTATTCAGAAGCTTCCTACAGCCCTCACTCTGGTTCTTGCTGTTTCTGTTGCATTGACTCAACTCAAATGCTGGTTGATAGTCTCCATGCTCCGTGGCAAGCACAGTGATTGGGGCTTTTTACTCTTTTATATCTCTGTCCCTTTCACACCCCATCCTATCTTATCCAACTCTCTTCTTCCATTCATTGGGTATTCTCAACAAGCCATACACTGTACTAAAGACTTTATTTCATGTACTTCCCAGAATAGCACATGTGAGATAGAAGCCATTATTCTCCTCAGTTTATAATTAAAAAAAACCAAGCCTTGGAAAGGTTAACTGACTTGACCAGGGCCACAGAACAAAGAAGTAGTATGCTTTTTCCTCCACTTTCCCTGTAAGGGTGTACTTTGAAGAGGGGAGAACACACTCTATTGGTAGACTATAGCCCAAAGAGTAGATGGAAGAGACCTGCTTGGAGTGAGCATTTGTCATGTACCAGGGGCTGTGCTACGTATGGGGACATAAAAATGGGAAATACTTGGTCAGCAACCTCAATTTGTTTAAAGTCTCAGTTATCTTTGTGTAAAAAACACCCCAAAACTTAGTGACTTAAAACAATGATGTATCATTTCTTATGATTCTGTGCATTGTTGGGGTTCACGAGAATTATTCTGTGCTATGTGATGTTGTTTAAAGTTACTCATGTGGCTGTGTTTAGCTGAGAGCTTGGCTTGGGGGTCCAAGCTAGCCTCACTGACATGTCTGACAGGTGCTGGCTGTTAGCTGGGGACCTCTGCTTTCATCCACACCACCTTGCATACTCCAGGGCCTCTCACCATGTGATCTCTTCCATAGAATAGCCTGGACTTCGAATGTGGTGGTTGGCTTCCAAGAAAGTAAAAATGGAAGCTACACGGCCTTTTCAGGCCTAGTTGTAGAAATCACACAGCATCACTTCTGACGCCTTCTGTAGCCCAAAGCAAGTTACAGGGCCAGCTCGAGGGCCGGGGAAAGAGACCCTACTTTTTGGTGTGAGAAATGGCCTAAGGGCACAGGGATGGGAGGGATTCTTATAGCCATCTTTGAAAACACTCTAGACACTCATTGTCCGCGTAGCTCTTTAGCCTGAGAAACAGGGCTTTAGAGCTGAAAGGCTCCTTAACCATCATCTAACCACTCCCCCCACCAGTTCTACAGATGCAGAAACTAAGACCTGGGAAGTCAAGCTGCTTGACGTAGGCCAGCACACTTCGTAGGGGAGCCGGGCTGAGGGCCGGGCTTGCCTGGTTGGTATTGTCACCTGCCTGTGTTGACTTGTGTGCTGCTTTTCTTCCCGTAGAGGATGTCTCTGCTGAGCTCCTCTCTGACTCGGGGCTGTGCCTGTTAAGTCTGGAGACCACAAAGGTGCAGAAGAAGGAAGGGGCCTGCTTTTCCTTCTGTTTCTGTGCCTGGCACCTGCCTTCCTATTCCTGGCTGGGCAACAGAGGCTTCAGTTCGTGCTGTGGCCTCACCAACCAGTGCTGGCCCGCGTGCCTTCCTCCCCATGGCCTTGCCTCTACATTTAGAACATGAACTCACACTGGGTTTTACCACATGCATTACAAGGGGCTGCCCCAACCCCACTAATGTTATAAAACGAAACCCAACACACTCATATGATATCTTAGAGTAGTTTATTACACATAGTACATTCTTTCTAAAATTCAAAATCACTGCCATACAATATGTGTTCCTGGTTTCAAAATGGGGCAGGTAAGCCATAAATTATTAATTTATTATATATAATATCACAGAATAACCACAAACCTTCAAGTAAGTAAGATTTTCGGGGAAGCTGGGATGGCTCAACAGGTTGAGCACTCGCTTTGCAGCCCTGGGGACCAAGGATCAAATATCCCAGCCCGGGCCCATGTGAACCCATATGCTTAACTAGGGTGTGTTTCCCATGCGGAAGGCCCAAGTTCTGTTCTCACTGAGGCAAGCTTCCCATGTAGGAGGCCCTCCATTGGCCTCTGGCTCACCTCCCAAGTGGGAGATCCCTGACCTGGTTCCTGCCCTGTACGGCCCCCACCCACCTGTGTGGAATGAAACCATGTCAAAAACTAATGACATACAACTATGGAGACTGCACTGGGCCCTCCCCTTTCTCTCTGTCTCTGTCTCCCTCTGTCTCTGTCAAAAACAATAAAATAAATCTTAAAAAAAAAATTTTCTATTTTCCCAGATTATGATGCTGTTTTGAATATTTCTGACCCCCTGGGTAGAGGAGATACTCATTTTGTGTTAAAGACAATTTTTGTTATCAAATACAGTTCTGGGATTCCCTAACCCTCATGGGAAGTCTAACTTTTATTGATGGTTAGGGTAAATAAGAAGTGCAATTCTTAGACTTATGACTCCTTGAAGACCATAAATTTCCAAAGAAGAGACTGTGCAGACACTCATTAGGAAAAAACACTCACTTCATTCATGCTGTATTGAGTAGATTATAGATTGCATACGACCATTTTTCAATTCTAATACCGTTTACCATTTTTATAGATTAAATAAGTAACATCTGTTTATTATTAAAAATTTAGAAAAGACATAAGCACACAAAGCATAAATAAAGATCACCCATAATCCCACCTTGTAGTCAAAACCACTGTTAATATTCTAGTGTATGTTCTTCCCATCAGAGAGATAGAGCAATACATCTATAGGTTGATGTGGGGGTGGAGATGAGGGAAATTTTTTGTTTTTTTTTTAAAAAATGGGATTATACTGTCAAATAATTTTGCCATCATATTATTGGGGTTTTGTTTTACCTAAATGTGGCAAGAACATTTTTCATGTCATTGAATATCCTTCTACCAGACAGGGCAGTAAATCTCTCTTGTTTTGACAGGGCAGTGATACTGAAGCACTGGTCAGGTGTTTGGAAAACGTCCTGGGTTGCGCCTCTCTGGGTGAGTAAGTTTCTTCAGATTCTAAAATCTGGTGATAATTACTGAATCTGGTAGAATATCCAAGAAATAGAAAGCGTAGAAGGGAATCTTACAGAAATTTCAGCCTTACCTCCCTGTTTCACAGATGAGGAAACTGAAGCCCACAGAAGTTAAGTATCTGGCTCAAGGGCCAGGATTCTCAGAGAAGAGATGGTTATTATTGTAAATTACTCTCCAAGGATAAAATATTTGAAATTCAGTGGTCCATTGTGATCAAACGGTGGTCTAGCAGTGCTTCCTAGTGGGTTTGAAAGTTTCCTCAAAGAGGACTGTATCCACTTCAACTCATCCTGTAGAAATAGATTGCATCCAGCCAAGCTGAAAGGACCATCACTCTGAAAATCAGTTCGCTTTTGGAAGAAATTTGGTCTGCAAAACAAAGCTGAAATTTTCTTATCACTGTCAGTCTCGATATATGGGATGGCTGTGCTCCAAGGATAAAACTTTGTTAGTTTCTGCTTTTTTTAATCTGAAAAACCCAACTGAGATAATGTCTTGCATTGGATGATAAATTGTCATACCTGACATGGATAGAAAAGCAGAGGATATTCTTACAGGTGCTGGGTGAAAAGAGCTGAGATCTTTTTCTTTGAAATTTGATTATAAGTCTTTATTTTAAAATTTTTAATTGTAAGACCAAAAGCCACCTCTTCAAAGGGAATGGCAAGAAGAAAGATTAAGTTTTTAGCTGTGCAAGCATTTACCACTATTTTATTAAGCGCGTCATATGCAGTCTAGAGGCTTTTTTTTTCTAGCTTGTTCCACATCTCTGTGTGCAGAGCCTTAGTTATTACACAGCTCCCTAGTTTCTTTCCTCCTGACCATCACCATGTGATCTGTTCAATTGCACAGCAAAAACACTTTTAAGGTACAGTTAACTCCCAAGAATGGACTTGAAGACTAGGGAGACTTTCCTTGGTCAAGTCACTTTCCATCTCTGGACCTCAGATTAGATCAACAATTTTATTTTTTTAAAGAAAGATTTATTTTTTATTGTTTTTGACAAAGAGAGACCGAGACAGAGAGAGACCGAGAGAAGGGGGCGGGCCCAGAGCAGTCTCCATAGTGTTCCATCATCAGTTTTCAACATGATTTCATTCCACACAGGTCGGGGGAGGGGGAGGCATAGGGTGGGAACTGGGCTAGGAGCCTACCACATGGGAAGCACAGCCCAGTTCAGCATATGGGTCTGCACCGGCAGGGTCTGGGACGCAATCCTCGGTCCCCTGGGCTGCAAAGTGAGTGCTTAACCCACTGAGCCATCCCGGCTTCCCTTAGATCAGCCATTTTCAAACTGGGTTCCTCAGGAACTTTGGGGAGTAGATAAGGGAGGGGCACTGAGCATGAGGACAAATGTCATGTCTGCCCTGCTCATCTGACATAGTATCTGGTGCAGCAGAGACATCAAATAGACGTTTTTAAAAATTTTAATAGAGATGATTGCAGATCTTGTTCTTTTACCTGCTTCTGCCAAGATAGTTTCACTCATCTGTTTTATAAATTAGCTTTCTACATCTAAGATTGTGTCTTGAAAAAGATTCAGTTGCAAAATATTAAATTGGATTAGATCTGTGATATCTAAATTCCCTTCTGGAGTGTATAATGTTATATAAAAATGAGCATTTGAAACATAGAATAAAGATACACATTTTTCTCTGCCTGGAGCTCCACAAAGTGGCAGAAAAGAAATACGTGATATAAACCTATAGGAACAAAGAGAGTGGGAGAGAAAGGGGGAGCCGACCTGAGCTGTTGGTGAATTTGAGAAGATAGAAAGCAGATAGTTGAGTACTGAGTTAGAAAACAGAGAAAGGTGAACGCTACGTGCCTAAGATGTGCGTGGGAAGGAGGAGAGGAGAGGGTTGCCTAGGAGACATCGACATGATGGGGGAGCATGCTTTAGAAATACCTGTCTGTGGAGCTATGCACAGCAGGACCCTCACTGCTGATGAGAATATTATTATTTTCAGGACTCCAGGCACTTCTCTGTTATTACATAGAAACCATGAAGAAATCTCCTCACGTAGTCTTATAGGAGATGAGAATGCTGAGGTTGTTAGTATCTGTTTTGCTGTAACAACATTTTTGGGAGATTCGCCAGCTATAATGACAGTTAGAGCTAATTAATTGCCGTGCTTGTTAATATACAGAAGAATGTTAACAGGATCCAAGGGACATTTTAAACTTAAATATGTCAGAGTATAAGCCTTGTCACGTAAAAAGGAGACCTCTGTGAATTGAGCTAGGCTTTGCTCACATTCAGCATCAGCATTTTGGAAATATCCAGTTGCCCATTGAGCACATTAAGATGTTAAGTTTCTTCCACAAACATCTACAAGAACATCTCCCAGTCCTCAACAGGAGAAGTTAGAACAAACAGATTCAAATGTCTTTCTGGTTATTTGGACCAAACGAGTTTTAACTTCGTAGCCCTGAAAATGTGTGCAGTGAGTGGCTTGGCTGCATCCCCAACCCCAGATTTAGTTTTAAATCTGGTCATGATATTTTAGTTAAAGCAGAGGTCATGATATTTTGCCTTCTTATTATCACTGGGGAAGAGAGAGGATAAATAAGCTAGCATTTGTGTAGCCTCAACAGAGTCTGAATTAGAAGGTGCCCTCTTGAGTTCCAAGTTTAGTATATTAGCCTCCTGTACACAGCAAGGTCATTTTAAAGCCTTAAGTGAACCACTGACATGGTTCTCACGCTTGAATATGAACCAGAATCATGTAGGGAGCTTGTGAAAGTGTGTTTCTGCTGCATGAACAATAATTTGTATTTCTAACAAGTTCCCAACCAATGCCAACGTTCCAGGTCCAGACCACCCTTTGAGAACCATGGCTTTAAAATCCTTATGCCCTGAAATTCTTATCGTGCACACCCTCCCCAACTTACAATCCAAATAAAATATTACGAAAGTATAAAATTAGCATTCTATTTCTTAAAATGATTGAAAATGTGCCTATAAGCTAAAATGAAAATAGCTTCATTCTCTTTTTTTTCTCTCTCTCTCTGGTGCTGTCAGTGTGTTAGGGTGTGTGGCGCTGTACACAAGAGCCCCTGAGCTTCCTTGGAACCAATATTGTGTTTTTGCCTGACCCTCAGCTTCCATTTCAGACATTTAGGGAGGTCTGGGGTCTAGTGGGTCCAAGGCGCTGTAGGAGTCGGATGTGGGGACCTTGAACATGGCCCCAGCCACCAGGTGGAGTCCTGGACAAATCAGTGAAAGCTTTGTAACAATACTGGAGGGCACCAACGAGGTGCTTCTTTCACACATGGAGGACATGTTGTTCCAAATGGAGACACCTCATTTCTGAAGCCCTAAATTTCTCCTGATATTGCTCAGAAGGTATAAGGAATAAGGCCATCCATGGACAGGATACTGAGTAATCCCAGGTGGAATTAGCAGAGGGCAAGAGCAGGAATTGAAAAAGGACCAGGAAAGGCCAGAAACGAGGACCTGGGGAACAGCCAAGAATGTAGGCAGCGGCCATTTCACCGAGGACAGATACTGCAAAGCACGAGATGTCTGTGGTTGAAACGTGTATCCTCTCTCCCTGCCCCTTCCCTACAAACTGTTATAAAACACATACAGTAAGCCAGATATCATAGAGTGCTGAAGAAAACTAGGTCCTTGTCTTAAGGAGCTCTCTGTTCAGTTGAGGAGTCCAGTAATTACAGGGCATTGTGATGAGGACAACACCCACTCTGAACAAGGTAAGCGGAGGACAAGGGCCCACTATGGGGGTGCAGCCCAGGAAAGGCTTCACAGAGGAGGGAAGGTTTATCATTTTCTGTTTCTGAGGGCAGGACAAAATCTTATTCACTGGAATGTCTCAGAGTCTAACACATGCCTTGGCACATAGTATTTTTCCCCATAATCATTGGATGAATGAATGGAAAGAAAAGCAGAGTTGCCAAGTGGTCAGGAGGAGGAAGGATTCTTTGAAAGGATCAAGCAGTGTGAAAGCTCAGACGTATGGAACGGCTACATATATTCGTGGGACTATCAAGAAGTTTGGTGCTGCTGAAATATAAGGCGTGAGGGAAGGACCAGCAAACCTGCGTACGTAGGGCCAAGGTCATGGGGACTCTTGTGGGCCAGGTCAAGGAACTGACCTTTCTCCTGTGGGTTAGGATACCACTGGTTTTCAAGACCAAAAAGACCCCCTTTGGGGTAGCCCGATGGCTCAGTGGGTTAAGCACTCGCTTTGCAGCCCCGGGGACCGAGGATCAAATCCCAGCCCAGCCTGGCCCGACCCATGCAGACCCATGTGCTGAACTGGGATGTGCTTCCCATGCAGGAGGCCCCCAGCCCAGTTCCCACTCTGTGTGGCCCCCGCCCATTTGTGTGAACTGAAACCATGTGGAAAACTGATGACGTACAATTATGGAGACTGCTCTGGGCCCTCCTCCTCTCTCTCTCTCTCTCTCTCTCTCTCGCTCTCTCTCTCTCTCTCTCTCTGTCTCTTTAAAAAAAAAGATCTTTAACAAACAATAAGGAGGATGTTTTGAAAGGAGTGATTTGAAATATGGAACTGATTATGGGTTCTCATTACCCAGACAACAGATGGTGTTACTATAGTAACTACTCAAGCCCTTCACTACTCAGTAAGGACATATGACCTCTGTCTTCCTTTTCATCACACTTAGAAAGGAAAATTCTGTCAACATATTTCTTAGTAACAGGATTATAAACCAAGGCAACATATGAAGTTTAACATATTTTGATATTTAGGAAATCAACTATTCTTCTAGGGAGAACTCATCAGCCGAATGATACAAATCCTTGGTGAACTATATTTATTAAAAAAAAAAACTTGATTTGTAGATATAAACTGGATATTGTCATAGAAGTAATTAGAATATAACAGATACTTCTAAATCTCTCTCCCCACTAACATTCCTTTATTGTGTTGATATTTTTGATCAGTTTGGCATTTTAAAAATTATTATCCTTCAATTCTTCCACTGAACTCCGGTAATAACTATTTAATCTCTACTAAACAATGTGACTGATATACACCAAGAAGGCAATAGGGTGTCTGAATCTATTAGAATCTTCCTAAGCTCTTCAGACTCTCAGCCATTAAGTGTAAGGATGACTGACCGCCATTTAACCTTGCTCTATTGTGCTTTCACCTTGACAGAAAAGAATTTCTCACAATAATCACAGGGATTTCAACAGCGTGTTTTATCTTTTGTTACTGACACATTGAAACCACCACTGCTGGAGGAAACGAAGGATATCTTGGGTCATAAACCATTTGGGACATTTTGATGTGAATGCTCAGTGTTTGTTTGCCACTATTCCTTCTGTTTATGCATTAGAGAAAGGTAATAGTTTCTCTAAGTTCTTTAAAACTTGAAAGGATACAACAGATTTGGAATTAGTGACAATTTACAGAAAACCTACTGTCTGTTACCATGTCACACACATATGTTTGGCAGATGTGTGGTGATGCGAGGGAAGGGGGAAAAGGCTTAGTAATATATTTGTTTCTGATTCTGCCTCTCCACGGAAGCTTGGTGCCTTTTATCTATCGCTGCATTAAAAAGTACTCAAACCCTTATTGGCTGAAAGCGACAATAATCATTTATTATCTCTCATGGTTTCTGTGGGTTATGATTTCAGGAGTGGCTTGGCTTGATGGTACTGGTTCAGGGTCTCTCAGGTTTCAGTCTGATATGCAGTCAGGACCCCAGTCAGATGAAGGCAGCTGAGCCTGGGAGATACATGGCCCAGAAGACTCACAGAGGAAGAGTGGGCCTCAGTTTCCCCCCTTGCCCCACATGGTCCTTCCCTCTGGGCCATTAATGTTGGACACTGGACATGGTTGCTAAACAGGTTAGCATTGCTGCCCCGGGAACCAGGCTGTGGACGGTTCTGCCCCACCCCTGCTGGATGGACTCCATGTGGTCTCTACTCCTTCTTGTTACCAACTTCTGACACAAAGCCCAGGGAGGATGTCACATCCTAACAAGAAGGCAAGCTGTGAAAGTGAGTATCTAGCACTTGTAGCATCTTTAGTGGGAGCTGGATTCTGTCTCATAAAGTAGAATTTTCTCCTATCAACAGAAAAAGAATGTGAGGCCAGAGCTAATAATGAGTATCCATTGTAGTAATGAACTTTCTTGTTATAAGGACAGAACTTAAAAATGTCTAGTTATGTGGAAGCAGAGATGGCCCTTGCAGTATCTTGTGGAAATATCTCATCTTTTGGCTTTCATAGGAAGAGTAGTAGATAATACAAAGTCATTATTTTTCAATTTATCTTTTTTTTTTTTTTTAATTTGGATGGCCAATACTTTTTATTTTTTTACTTTTATTTTTTTATTAAAATTTTATTTTATTGTTTTTGAGGGAGACAGAGAGAAACAGAGAGAAGGGGGGGGGGCCCAGAGCAGTCTCCACAGATGTATGTCATCAGTTTTCGACATGGTTTTATTGCACACCGGTGGGCAGGGGGCAGCTCAGAGTTGGAACCAGGCCTCCCACATGGAAGGCACACCCCCACCAGCAGATGGCCGAACCTGGGGACTCCCACATGGGAAGCTGGCTCTGGGGAGAACCAAACTGGGGCTACACCCCAGTTCAGCATATGAGTCTACACAGGTGGGACTAGGGCGGGGACACGATCCTCAGGCCCCAGGGCTGCAAAGTGAGCACTTAACCATCTGAGCCATCCCAGCTTCCCCTCAATTTATCTTTTGTGTTGCTGACTGTAGAGGAAGCCATTGGCTTCAGACAGCAACAGTCAGGACGGACATGCTGTGAAAAGTTGTCTTGTGAATCATGATGGGGTGGAGGACTACAGGATGTACCTGCTTGCAAAACCAAAAACTTGGTCCTGGATCTGCTTAGATGAGTCCTCAGCTATTGCTCAAATCCCACACTATGCAGACGATAGGGACACAGATCCCCTGTCATCCCTCTCAGCCCCATAAGAAGCTCAGTGATGTTCTTGCATATATCTGATTGCATGCAGCACACACAGCCATCGACTGATGTCTTCCTGGGCAAGGTGGCTGCCCCTGGGCCCCAGTAAATGAACAAATTCACACGGCCCTTTGAACTTTAGAGACTACTTGCTCTGGAAGGAACAATATTGAGCTGTTCTTTCAAGCAGTAAGTATTCACTAGACCAGCTGCTTTTGAGGTTATTTCTGGTGAGATCAGTGAAGCTGTATTACCTACCAGCAGAGAGGATAGGATGAGTGTCCACCCACGAGTATGTGTTTAGGCAGAAGGTTTCTTATCCTGTTCATTTAAAAGTTCTATTAGGTTGTTTATGTAAAAAGTTGGAAAAGTAAGGCTGCATTCACCTGCAAATCATTTAATGATAAAATGTTTATTGAGCATTTCTTGACCAGAACTATTGTAGGGTACACAAAGGGATATCAAACATAGTTCATGTTTTCAAGGAACTTCCAGAAACAATTCAACATGACTAGACCAAATGAGTAGAACTTCAGGCAGAAGTAAATAATGAACACCAGACGAGGGGAGCAGACCGCATTAGCTAGGTTAGTGGTTCTCAAACGATCGCAAGCCTCAGAATCACCAGATCGCTGAGCCCCTGCCCTAGAGAGGCTGGGTCAGTGGGTTTGGGGGTGGGGCCTGGGAATCTGCATTGCTAACAAGTTCCCAGGTGAAGCTGATGCTGTCATTCAGGGGCTATACTTTGAGACCCAATGGGGTAAGAAATCAGGAAAGAAAGTCTTACTCCCAGCTAAGGCTTTATAAAGAAAACTCTTCTTTTTGACAAATTTTAATAAATTCAATCAAATTTTTAATAAAAGTGCTTCATAGTCAATGTTCAATATATTTATGAACCCATGAAGAGAGTACTATTTGCAACCTGGTAAAGGATTTTCTTTCAACATTTAGTTTATACTAACCTGAAAGAATGAAATATTTTTGACCCAGCAAGTCTATGTCTGGGAATTTATCTTAAAGAAATAATCAGTGTTGGGTGTAGAGACACATATACAAAGATTCTCAGGGCAGTGTTACTTACAATACTGAAAAATTGGAATCAAAATAAATGCCTAGCAATGGGGTTCAGTCTGTCTTTTAGAACAAAGAAGTTCTTTGAGTGTATGAAAAATGATGATGTAGTTACATAGTCATTGGCATGAAAGGTGTTATAAAGTAATAATGTATACAAAACTATAGTTGATACACACATTCACACACATGCATTTGGAAATATCAAAGTGTTTATTATAATTGTTCTCTGAGCACCGTTCCCTTCCTGTGTTTTCTAAGAATTCTACGATGAACATGGATGACTTAGGAGGAAGTGATTCTTTTCTACTAAAGGAAGGGAGAAGTATTGATTCATTTGCTTTAAGTACATATTTTAGCAAGTCTTAAAGGCAGCCCAACCTGCTATTACACAAATGCTCCTTTTGTTTCTAAAGCTTAAGATTCTCCACATTGGCAGTCTAGAAAAAATGAATTAAACTTCCCTAAATTCTGGCTCTGTCTCCACAGGGTAAGCACAGTGGGAAGAGTTAGGGTCTGGCTTTCACCAACCTCTTCTTAACCTGTATACACATTTAACTGCTTAGTAAAAAACAACACATTCTCTCCTTTTTTCTTTTCTTTTCTTTTTTTTTTTCTTTTTTTTTTACTGATAGCTGCTATTCTTAGGGGCTTCTTCTAGTACACTCAAAAGAAAATGAACATTTTCAAACCCCTGAATTCCCATTGTTTTTAATCTTTTATACAATTCAGTTGAATATTTGTGTGAAATAACTATGTGGTAAAAATAGAAAGTTTACTGATTTCCTATCCTCTGGTATTTATTATCTCTCTTGTGAATAGCAAGTTTGCTTTCCAGGCTGACCCACTTTTCTTCCAGCTAATTTAATTTTAGTGGAAGCAGGGAGGCACTATTTATTTATTGAGAAGCTGCCCTGTGCAAAGCAGTAGACGAAGGAGGGGTTGTAATAAATTTACCTTGGGCTTCTACCAACAGCAAAGCACCTTTATAGAGATCATCGCATTTAAGCTTTCCTAGATCCCAAAGGTTTGATTTGTTTTTTCCTTTGGACAGGTGAAGAAAGTGAGTCATTGAAGGTTTATAACTTACCAAACATCACAGACTCAAACTCCATCTTATACAGTCACGCACACGCTTGCCCTGATGTGCCCAGTTTCCGTCCTTCTGGAAGCATCTGGGGCTGTTCTCTCTGGACCAGGTCTTCCCCTTTTCTCCCGTCTGTTTTCTTCTCCAGCCTCCTCAGGTGGTTTGGCTCGGCCACAGCTGACCACTCCTCAGGCAGTGACTTCTGCCCAGTGCCTGTAGGCAAGGTGACCAGACATACCGCTTTTGGCGGGACAGTCCCGATTTTTAACAATTTGTCCCGCGTCCCCGCGGTGCTTTAAAAAAGTCCCGATTTTTGGAAAGAATGCACAACAAGCTAGGGAACAGCGGGAGATAGACCAAATTTTTAATCAAGAACCCCCTCCCCCCCGGTCAATGGTGTCCCGCTTTACCAATGTTAAAATCTGGTCACCTTACTGTAGGGACAATTCTCTGAAAGATCTGGGGATGGTGGGGGAAGCAGGGTACAAATGCTTACATGTTTGTCATTTTCAATTTTGGATTTTATCAAATATTAACTCGTTAAAGGCACCAAGACAACCACCCCCAGGCCCCCACACACTCTAACCCCAGTCGCCATGTGTCCTTGCTTGGGTTCCTCAGGAAGCAGCCCCTGACATGGAGTCAGGTGGACAGGTCAGTTACTCAGGCATGCCCTCAGGACTGGCCCCTGTGGACACTAGGGGAAGGGAGCAGCATGAGGCCAAGGGCAAAGGTGAGCAATGATGCGGTCCTGACGAGCCTCGCCCAACCCCAGGGGAAGCTCTGGACTCAGCATGATCGTCTGTGAGGGCCAAATTGGCCAGGCTTTCTACCTCTCCCGTGATCAGTCACTAAGTGTGATCCCATTCAAAGGGCAAGATCGTGAGCTACGCAGCTTCTGCAGCTGAGGCCCTTCTTGCCGGGGCTGCAGCTGGAGGCTAGCTGTGTCCACTGCTCTGGCAGTGGGCTGTGTGTCTGCAGTGTGTCCCCATCCCTGGGTTGTTGGCATAACACAGTGAAGACAGAGACCCGCACGCTTTGCAGACTCTCGGGCAATCTTATTGTTATCCTGAGGGCCCATATCATCACAAGAGAAGCTCAAGGAAAGATTTTCACAAAAATGCAGATCAGCTAAGCTTCTCAACAAGGTGGAATAGCTTCCACAATACCCTCTGGCTCATGCCCCTCTTATAATAACCCCTGAGGCCTTCATCTGAAAAGGTGGAGTAATGAGATAACAGGCATAATATGCTCCCCAAATTTCAACCTTTGGAAGGGTGTTGTCTGATGATCTCCTGATACTTTTCCAAAATCAGTGCATGAAAACCTTTATCTGGATGTAGCACATCTGTGGGGAGTGACAGTGCTCATTTGGAAGTCAGGAAACCACAGTTCTATTTCTGGTGCTGACCCTCCCCTTATAGCTCTGTGACCTTGGGTAAATCAGACTTTCTTGGCCTCACACTCCCCATCCATAAGATGAGGTTTGGCTTAAAGACGTCGATGGTACTTCTAGCTCAGAATCATGATGATTCTCCATTGGATGGAGAATTTCTAGTCAAATCAGGCTCACTACCTGTTTTCATAAATAAATTTTATTAGAACACAGTCATTCTCATTCATTTATATATTGCCTATAGTTGTTTTTACACTACAATAGCAGCATTGAATACTTACCATAGAGATTATTTGGCCCTCAAAGTCTAAAATATTCACTACGTGGCCTTTCATAGAAAAAGTTTGCCAACCCCTAGATGAATCTTTAATCATGTCCTATTCTAAAGACGAGGAGGAGAAATAATGGGCCATGAGCATATACCTGTGCAATAATTTGGGCAAAGAGGGGTGTCTTCAAATGGACAATTGGGAGAAAGAGAAGAGGGTGTCAAAGGAGGTTAGGTGAGATTCATTCTGATTACGCACCAAGGAAATATCTACCGGACTCCTGAGTAAGCAGTGCCCCGTGCACCTAAGTGGGAGCTTGTTTGCCAATATCCACCCCTGCCGTCTCGGCCTCAGCTCTCTGTTACCCACAGGGTAGGACATTTAGCAGGGAAGGCAGACAGATTTTTAAGACCAATGTCATTTTTCCAGCAACTGAAATGAATAAAGGGAAATTTTGAAAGAAAATGAGAGAGAAGAACCTCTCTCTGCTGATTACATGTCAGAACCATCAAGCCCTCACTCCTTCAGAGAAAATAGCTTTGCTGGTGAGAGATCGTAGCAGTAGGAGGGAATCCTGACAATATTACTGATATGAGTTGTGCTCTGTGCTTTTAAGGAGCATAGCTCCAGTTGCTTCATGTCTCTTCATATCACTTTGTTTTCATCTCATTGTCAAAACATCCCCATGGGGTAGAATCAAGTGCTGTAAGCCTCATCATCCTGTAATTCACAGGTGGGGGGAAGAGACCTCAGGCTGATTTTGCCTGGTTTTCTATAATACCTGTAGCATTTATTGTTGGTCCCCACCATTTACCTCTTGGTATTTTGTCCCTGTGATTGCTCTTTATTTTTGTGAATATAAGTGTTGCCTTCCTGAGTAAATTCTATCCCTCTGAAGGTCCAGGGAAATGTCTTACACCAGATCACAGAATGTCTAAATTGAGAGAAAGCCTTAAGTCTAATGAAACCACTTTAATATAAAATGAGGAAACTGAGGTTTGGAGAGGTGACCTGAGGGCCATGGAGCTGGTGAGAGTAAAATAGAAGTAAAACAATAACTGTGGTCCCCTAACTTGAAGGCTAGTACTTTTTCCATAGACCCTTATTACACCTCTTTGTATTCTCTGTATCTTATGTATATGTATTCAGTAATACTCCCAGTGACCATCTAGATAGGTATTTTGTCTTCCCCAAGTGATCATAAGCTCATTATGGGTTAAGGACCACAACTGTTTACATTACCTTTGATTTTAACTCCCACTTTGTGAGCATCTAATATATATACCTTAAGAAACTAGAAAAAAGGATGAGCAGACTAAACCAAAGCAAGCAGAAGGGAGGAAATAATAAAATCTAAGTGCAAATAAATGAAATAATAATAGAAAAACAATAGAGGACATCAGTGAAATAAAAAATTGGTTCTTTGAAAAGATTCTTTTAATGTATACATCTTTAGCTATGCTGACCAAGAAATAAAAAGAACTCAGATTAATAAATCAGGCATGAAAGAGAAGATATTGCTATCAACCTTAAAGAAATAAAAAGGATTATTAGGGTATACCAAGAGCAACATTATGCCAGCAAATTAGGTAACTTAAATGAAATGGACAAATTTCTAGAAAGACAGAAAGACCAAAACTGATTCAAGAAGAAAAATGAACTGCAATGAAATGCAAGAAGAAAAACAAATTTGAATAGTAGATCAAATTCGTAATTTAAAAACTTCCAACAAAGAAAAGCCCAGCCCCACCACCACTCCCACGGGATGCTGGGATGGCTCAGCGGGTTAAGCATTTGTCTCGCAGCCCCAGGGCCCAAGAATCGAGTCCCAGCCCTGGCCCATGCGAATCCATACGCTGAATTGGGATGTACCCCCAATTTGGTTCTCACCAGGGCAAGCTCCATGTAGGAGTTGCCCAGCAAGGTTCCTGCCCTGCACAACCCCACGCCCACCTGTGGAATGAAATTATGTAGAAAATCAATGACATGCAACTGTGGAGTCTGCTCTGTGCCTTCCCCCTTTACTCTCTCTCTCTCTCTCTCTCTCTCTCTCTCTCTGTCTCTTTCTCTCTCTGTCAAAACAATAAAAATTAATTAAAAACAAAAAACAAAAAAACCAGAGCCAGATTGCTTTAGTGGTAAATTCAAGAAAACATTAAAAGAATTAATATCAGAACTTAACAAACTCTTCCAGAACATAGACTAGGAGAGAAAACTTTCAAACTCATTCTATGAAGCCATTCTTTGATACCATAATTAGGCAAGGACATCACAAGAAAAGTAAGAAAAACTACAGACAAATATTCATTTTGCATATGAATATATGTGCAAAAATCCTCAGCATATATTTACTAATAAGCCAAATTCAGCAGCCTAACAAGAAGTCTAATGAAATTCCTAATAATTTTATCCTTGAATGTGTGTTTTATGCGTGGAGCCTGATGGTACAATGGAGTACATCCCAGGGCTTGAAGCCTCACTCATGTGCTGCTCCATCCAGCTACCTCCCTGGAAGGATCCTATTCCACCCACCTCCCGTCCACCACCCCCACTGCCACAGTCCACTCCCTGTGGGGTCTGGGCATAGCTGGAGGAGGGTCAGTGTCAGGGGGACCCTTGGGACCTGTGAGGGTCTTCACTCTCCTCAAGAATATCTTTCCCAATTCCTGAGGGAGAATGACATTAAATGCCTAATAAAAAAAACAAATACCACAAATTGTCCAGAAATAGGTACAGAAGGAAGAAATCAGATTCTCTCTTACATTTTGAGCGACGAGTCCTGCATTGTCGTGTAGCTCAGGGCCCCACGAATTTTGTAGCTGGCCCTGCTACTCAAAATGTGGTCCCAGGACCAGCAGCATTGGGACCTCATGGGAGCCTGTTAGAAATGCAGAGTCTCGGGCCCTACCCGCGCCTACAATCAGAATCAGCATTTTAAAAGGCTCCCTGAGCTGGCAGGTCCCCGGCTACAGTGAAGTTGGATGCCCTGGGTGATTTGTATCACATGAAAGTTTGAAAAGCACAGCTCCAGAACACACTCTGGGATTCTACGATCTAAGACTAAGAGTGAAGTCTGTGGTTCTAGCCCTGTCGTTTATCGTGATTGCTAAATGTGTTGTCCTTTTCTTTGACATAAAGCAACTGCTATTCATGTTGGAAGGTGGGATGTAGCGGGAAAAGGCTGGCCCATAGGAACGCTGAAAAAGGGATTGCTCCACACACCAAGCTTTGCCAAGCTTGCTGTTTAAAGGTCTACTTGCCCTGTTCTCCGCTCCTGGGCTCCAGGCTTAGCATCTTTCCCAGCAGCGCTGAGAGCCTCACTGAGGGGAGCAGTGGCCAGATAAACGCAGCTCCGGGAAATTGCTTTGACCTTTATTTGCATAAGCCTGCGGGACCTGCCCGCTCTCTGGAAGAGGTGGGGATGCAGCGCCTTCCTTTCCTTCTTGGCAGAGCTGATGCTTGAGCTTGCTTGTTACTTGGCATGCCGTGGTTGGTTATTGTTTTAATAGCTTTTCAGGTTCCAGGAAGATGATTATAAAAAGCAACCAACAACAACATGAAATGGACCCCAGGCCTCCCCCAAGCCTGCACTCACACAGCCTTTCTGGAGAGAAGCAGCTGCCCTGGCCAGAGCTGGTGGACGTGGGAAAGCCTATGAAGCCGCTGTCTGATGACAGCAAGTGCTGGGGCAGGTTTCCTGTCCTGTCCCGGAAGGGGGGATCTCTAGGAGTGAGAAAAGGGGAGCAACCAGGTGCCAGTACTAGTGATGTCTTAGGCAGGACAGGCTGTTAATTTAAGTAATTGTAATGTGCCCTCTGCAAAGTGAGACAGGATAACTTAACAAGGCTTAGGCAGTCAGGGAGGCTTGGTAACCACGGTAACCACCATGATGCCCATACCTAAGAAATGCAGTGTAACCCTGGGGCTTCTGACGCCGATATCTAAGGAATGTAAATGTAACCTTGGGCTTCTAGAGAGAAAGCACCAGATGGGATGGGATAGGAAGACACCAAGGCCACCTAGACCCCCTTCTGGTTGATTTCAAAACTCCCTAAACTCAATTATCCAGGCATGCCAACCCAAAGATAAGAACAAAAGCCTTAGATGCAATACAAAATATAAAAACAGTGACTTGTACTCTTAACGTGGGCATTTTATTTTCGGGTATCCCCTCTCGTTTTGAGAGCTTTCCTTTTTTCCAATAAACTTCTGCTTGACCTTTCCTGTGGAGTCCGCATCCTCATTCTTCCAGCGTGTGACAGAGAGCCTCGGACGGCCCAGACACACATCAATTTTCCTGTTTCACAAAGTTCACACCTGTTGATCCAGTAATTCCACATCTAAGGATGCAGCCAGAGAAAAGATCAGAGATTCTGACAAAGTGCAAGAATATTCATCTCAATGATGTCTATAAGAGCAAGAAGCTCAAAATGGGATGCACACCCCCAAGGAGGTGTACAAAAGAAGGGTGTGTGTGAGAAATATTGGAATTTGCATTGATTAAATTTAGAAATCTAAGAACTATAAGGATAAATTTACAAATTTGTTTAAATGTATAAAGGTAATCATTTATAATAATTTACAATAAATGTAAAAAAATAAACAGCACATAGAGTTGCCCCTTGGTTAGAGAGTGTGGTGTGTGCTGGGCACTTATTGCAGCAATGAATTAGAACCAGCCCCTGACCATGTGGAGTTTACAGTTTGGTGGGAGAAAGAGGAAAATCAGTAGTAATCGCATCATTACAGAGTGAATAGTACTGTTATTGGTGCTATGTGAGTACAGGGGAAGATCAACTACCGGAGCCTTGGGAAATCAAGGAGGACTTCCTAGAGGAAATTACACCCAATAATTGTATTACATTGTATTGTATTGTAGAAAGCGTTACTAATGCGTAAAATGAGGTATGCCTCTCATTTCCTCATGTGGTCCCTAAATCAGAGTCACATGTTACCTGAGATCTGTTGGGAAAAGAGTAGAAATTTCACAACTTGAGCTTCTTCTCTGATACAGCAACGACAGGGATATAATTTATAAATGCATATTCGGGGGAAGCCGGGATGGCTCAGTGGGTTAGGCGCTCACTTTGCAGCGCCAGGGACCAAGGATCGAATCCCGGCCCCGACCCGTGCAGAACCATATGCTGAACTGGGAGCTCCTCCGGTTCAGTTCTCTCTCTCTCTCTCTTTCTCTCTCTCTCTCTCTCTCTCTCTCTCTGTCAAAATAAATAAGTAAATAAATAAATATTAAAAAAATAAATAAATAAAAAATAAATGCATATTCGGGGGCTCGAAGTTTTCCCCTGATGGCATGTGAGGCGCCTTATGGGAGCTCTGAGGACCCCACTGGGAGGACTCTGCCCCCAGCTCCAAGAAGGACAAATGTGCAAAGCCAGCTCTGAGCTCAGGGGCCGGCTTCAGCTTCTCAGTGGGAAGTCGTGTTGTTTCAGTGGGTGAGCTGTTTCTTTCCTTTCCGTTCCAATCGGTTTCCTAAGAGCCTCCAAGGCATCACTGTAAAATCTGGAGCTCATACAGCAGATTTCATAACACCGCAGCTTTTTTCATCAAAAATCCTTTACCTCCTGACCCCAGCTTTGGCCTTCTGCTCCATTCTGCTGAAGTTCAAGGCTGCAGATGAGCCCTGGTCAGCATCTTGCTTCCCATTGCAAAAAAACCTCCTACTCATGTGTGGGATTAAGGCAAAGAGAAAACCAGGTTTATTAGCAAAAATGTCCTCAGTCATCAGAAGCAAATATCCACACCTGCTGAGACTGGCCAAGAGCTCCCAAGAACGTTCGCTTCTCTGTAGATAGATTTCTCTCTGAGCTTTCTAGTATGAAAATCCAATTTTGGAATCAATGGTGTTTTGCTTAAGTAATTTTTTTTGAGAGCAGCTCCATCCTGGAATTTCTTGAACATATTAAGTGTGTAAATAATCATGTTATTTGGAATAAACCTTCTCAGTGTGCATGTCATGCTTAAATTTCTCTTTAATTAATGAGGCATTACCTTATGGCAAAGGTATATTAGCTTCTATTTTCTGATTGCCCTTGAATATTTCCTCAAAGTTGCTAGAATGCTGATGAAGTCAATAAGGGCTGTGCATTGATTTTCAGATACAAGGACAGTCACCAACGCGCTTCCAGACATGTCCCCAGAACCAACAATTTTCAACAGTGAGATGGCCGTGGCCAAGTTGAAACACATGAAAGAGTAAGTAGCCTGTTGCCTGACCCCTAGGGGAGCGCAGTCCTAGAACATGTAGCAGCTACGTTTTCTGAGCTGCAACAATGAATGGAACATGCATGAGCTCAGTTGAAAAGGCCTGAATCTGCAGTGAAAGCATCTGCTTTGGTTTAATGTGTCCCACCCCAGAATTCGTATGTTGAAATCCTAACCCCCAAAGGTGATGGTATTAGAAGGTGGGGCCTTTGGGAGGGGTTTCACTCAGGACAGAGCCCTCATGAATGGGCTTAATGCTTTCTAAAGAGGCTCTTAAGAGAGATTGCTGGCCCCTTCCTCCACAGGACGACACAGCAAGAAGGCAGCAGTTTTGAACCAGGAAGAAGGCCCTCAGCAGAAGGTGACCATGCTCTTGGAAATTCCAGCCTCTAGAGCTGTTGCTTGTAAGCTACGCAGTCTGTGGCATATCATTAGGTCAGCCCCGAACAAACTAGACAGTACCTGTTACAGACTTCTTGTCAAAGAAGAGACACCCACCCTCCTAGTCTGGCTTCTACTCTACTGCTCACGTCTCTAGATCAGGCGTTGGCAAATCCTCTCTGTAAAGAGCTAGATAATAAATATTTTCAGCTCTGTGGACCATATTGCCACAACTCAACTGTCTGTTGTAACAGAAAAGCAACTATAGACAATATGTAAATAAATGAGCACGGCTGTGCTTCAATAAAACATTATTTTCACACTGAAATTTGAATTTCATGTAACTTTCAGATATCCCCAAATAATACGCTTTTGATTTTTTTTCCCAACTATTTGAAAACAAGAACAATTCTTAACTCAGAAAATATACAAGAACAGGTGGCAGGCCCGATTTGGCCTGTGGGCTCTATAGCCTGCGGATCCCTCCTACAGACAGATGTTCCAACTCAGAAACTTTTCTCTAAATTCACTTACTACCTTAGTGCTTGCTGGTTGAATAATTAGAGAAGTTAGGCAAGAATTATTTTTCAGTTGATTTGCGTGTACATAGTTCTTACAACACAGCATATTCTCATACAGGCCAATGTTTGAAAGCAAAGGAGAAATAAGTGCTGAAAATTATTTCCAAACCTAAAGCTGGTAATGGGTTTACCGTATTTTCCGGCGTATAAGACGACTTTTGAAATGAAAAAAAGTCAACCAAAAATCGGGGGTCGTCTTATTCGCCCGGTCGTCTTATACGCCGGAAAATACGGTATATGCTTATTGTTTTCAAGTCCTGCCTATAACCTCAATGGTCACAGAGTAACACAGCTACCATGGCAACAAGAGCTTCCCAGGAACTGGAAGTGAAAGAGTTTGGAATAAACTTGCCCCCTCTGCCCACTTCCACTTATTGATGAAAGGAAAATGTGGAGAAGGCTTTGCTAATCTCCCAGTTGATAACCTTCAAAGGAAAGCAACTCACTAATTTCACCCTTAAAATGTAATGAGATGGTGTCAGATTTTTGGTCTAAGACTTTGTTACTCTTTTTAAAAATTGTTTTTGATAGAAAGAGAAAGAGACAGAGAGAAGAGTGCAGGCCCCAAACAGTCTCCATAGTTGTACATCATTAGTTTTCTACATAGTTTCATTCCACAGGTGGGCGCCAGGCAGAGCAAGGCAGGAACGAGCTGGGGGCCTCCCGCATAGGAGGTATGTACCCCCTTGAGCCAGGGGCCTTCCACATGGGAAGCTTGCCCAGGGCGGGAGCCAAACCTGGAGGCCTTCCATATAGGAAACTTTCCCTCTGTGAGAACCGAACTGGGGGCACACCCCTGTTCAGCATACGGGTCCGCATGGCTGAGGCCAGGATTCCATCCTTGGACCATGGGGCCACAAGTGCTCTATTTATGTTTTTAAGGCCTCAATTTTAGAGGGCTTTTTAAATTCATTTTCTATTTATTTTATTAAGGAAGGTATGATTTATATCTAGTAAAACTCACCCTCTTAGGCATTTAGTTCTATGAGTTTTGACAAATGCATCACTTTTATATAATAGACTTCACTATTTTTAGTATACAGTTCTATTACTTCTGAGAAATGCATACAGTCATCACCACAACCAAGATTAGAGAGCAGTTTTTTCAGCTCCAAAAATTCCCTGCCCTCCCCTTTTGTAGTCTGTCTTACCTTGCCCCTGGCAATAAATTGATCTGTTTTCTATCTCTGTATTGTTGCCTTTTCCAGAATATTATATAAGTGGGCTCATCACTTAGCTTCACAGGGCCCAGTTTTCTTTTCAGGGCCTATCAGGTTCTCACCAGTGGCCCCGAGTTCTTAGTGCATGGGGACAATGTGGGTAGGGGTGGCCTCCACCGTTTTGCTCCGTGTGACAAAGTTCGAGGAATGAGATCCACCTCACTAAGGCTCAGCCTGAGAAGGAGACACTATTGGGAGCTATTGAGCTGAGCCCGTTTCTCCAGTTGGAAGTTGATGCCCTAAAAAAACATCAGGACCCTAAGAAATGTTCTGAACGAGAGGGATGGGATCTCTTTGTGCGGCCACCACTCTGAATCACTTCTGCATTGTCAGTTCATGCAAGGGCACAGAAAAGACACAATATTCGTCTGCGTACATGGGCGTCTCCCCTTTGGGGACTACAATTACACATATCTCAGGCACCTGAAGTTGTCTCAGAGTTCATTGATGTTCTGGTCATTTTTTAAGCCTTTTCCCCTCCTCTCTATTTCATTTTGGATACTTTCTATTTCTGTGTCTTCAACTTAACTATTATCTTTTCTTCTGCAATATTTAATCTGCTATTAATCTCATCTGGTGTATTTTTTTTTTTATCTCAGATATAGTAGTTTTCATCCCTAGAAGCCTGATTTGAGTCTTTTTATATATCTTCCAAGTCTCTGCTTAGCATGTTCAGCATTTCCTTTACCTATCTGAACAAGTAGAATACGGTTATAATAATTATTTTCATGACCTTGCCTGCTAACTCTAACATATGTATCATTTCTGGGTTGTTTTCACTTGATTTCTTTTCCCCCTTATTATAGGCCTTGTCTTTCTACTTCCTGGTGTGCCTGGCGATCTTTGATTGAATTTTACCTTGTTAGGTGCTGGATAGTTTTGTATTGCAGTAAATAGTCCTGAGCTTTGTTTTGGGATTCAGTTAAGTTACTTGAAAATGGTTTGAGACTTTTGGCTCTTACTTTTCAGCTTTATTATGTGGGAACAGGGAAACAATTAAACTATGGCTAATTATCCACTATTGAGGCAAGACCCTTCTGTGTGTTTTTACCAGCAGCTAGTGAATTATCAGGTTTAATAATAGTGTCAGTTTCAGGCACAAAGAGGCACTATTCCTGGCCCAATGTGGGCTCCAAGGACTATTCTCTTAGCCCTTCCACACAGCTCTTGCCTTCTCCTTGGTGATTTCTGCACATACATGCATTGATCTATATGTAGCTGAATCATTACTCTCTGTGTGGGTATAGAGAGGTTCATTTGTTTTGAATTTTTAGAAACTTTTTGTTTTATTACTTTTGTTTCTTAATTATGTCAAATGCTTCCAAGGGCCCAAAGTTAAATCTATAAAATGGCATTTTAAACACCAGCTTATACCCTTGATCCCTTAACCTACTCTCTCCCTTCCCCTACAGGGGATCATTTTTCAAAAACTGTATAGCTCATCCTGTCTTTTTCTAAATATGAGGACTGTCCAAAATAAATCCAGCCATTGTCAATATAACAAGAATGTTTACATGGCTGGATACTTTCCTTCTTATAGTCAAATAAATGCACCCTCCCTCTCATTTCTTAAGAAATTGATAGTTTATTATACACACTTTTGTTGGTTTTACTTAGCAATATATACTAAAGATTACTTCACAGTAATATATAGCAGTATATTTCATTTGTTTTGTAGAACTTCCAAGTTCGCCTTTGAGTGGGCGTACCATTGTTTATTCCCGGGCCTAGATGGACGTTCGAGGTTTTCCTGTCTTTCGCTATTACAAATAGTACTATAACAAATAGCATTCAGCTCTTTTGTTTTATTGCCAGTTTATCTTTGAGATACATTTCTAGAGATGGGATTGCTTGGTCAAAGAATAAATACATATGTAACTTGGGTGGGTATTTTCAAATGTCATTTTGTAGTCCCACCAGCAATGTATGAGAGAGCCTTTTCTCCAGTTTTCCCAGAGCATGTATCACACTTGTGGATGTTATGCTTTATATTATCTTCCTCTATCTATCTATCTATCTATCTATCTATCTATCTATCTATCTATCTATCTATCATCTATCTATTATCAATCTAATCTATCATCTATCTATATCTATCTATATATATGATCTATCTCTTTTCAAAATGCAGTCTTTCACTGTGGGGTCTATTTTACTTGCTTTGGGGCTGTTTTTTGGAATTTAGGGAAAAAAAAAAAAGCTGTATTTTCATCTCTCTTAGCAAACACACTTGAGAGTCAAATGCACCAAATTTTCCAAAGCCTGTATTTGGAGTGTAAGGGAAGAAGCCACTTTTGGCCTCAGGCTTCAGCTGGGATTTCTAACACAGTTTCCCAGAAACAGTGCTTATTCAGAGTCAAGTGGTGTTGACTGCACAGGTTAATAAAAAGTGATGCTTTTGCATTTCGCCTTTGAGCCAGTGACTTTTTCATAAGGGATCTTAATGAAGCAAAGGGGCTGGTGGTGCTCTAAATCCCTAACATGTAGGAGGAATCGCCATTCCAGGACTGCTGACTTCGGTGTCATCAGTTAGATGATTAATGCTTACGGACCAGATGTCAGTGTGGTGACACGCAGCTTCGTGGCCAAGTGAGCATGGCTGCTCCTATAAGCAGGCATTTAGCATAGAGTCTTTATTGAGGAAGATGAGGAGAAACGTGGTTGCCATGGAGCTGCCTAGTGCCCTGGGGCGTTTGATGGGCTGCACTCAGAACTTACCTGTGTGAGCGTGCCTGGCACAGTGGTCTGTGTATTTGTGTGTGTCACAGAGCGCCATCCTTGGCCAAATGGCATGAGGTCTTGTGTCAGCTGCTGGGACTACAGAGCCTTCCTCTGTGCTGCAAGGCTTCACAGAGAGCATGCTGGCGGTTTCCTTGTCGAACGCTCTGGTCATCTGTTTGGGGAGGTCTGGCCGAGGTCAGAGCACAGCCCTGGCTGTTGAGGGCAGAAGTCAACTATTGAGAGGCTGCAGAAGGCACAAGGAGCTTCTCTAAGTGCCACTGAGGTCAAGTGTAGTTGGTTCCATCTAGGAAAGAATGTTCGCAGTGCTTGACTTTTTTTTTTTTTTTTTTCACTTTCAATCACAGGAACACCTTGACCGAAGAAGGTCAAACCGAAGATAAGAAACCCACGGCCTTTATTGTTCTTCTCATTAACCTGACATACAGCTCATGGTGCCGTAGCAATCACGTATAAAAATGACAGTGGAGCCTTAAGCACTTGCTAAAAATGTTTCCAAGTGGAGTAGCATGAGGTTTGTTATCATGCCAGCTTAGGTTGCGAAGTGGACCAAGTTCACGGCAATGTTTGTGTGAACAGAAGCTTGCTTTCAATGCAGAGCTCCCTGTACCCAGAGCGTGCTAAATCAGACACCCTGTATCGTGTGCAGCTTACCACATACCTGCGAGGTGGGCACGACTCTCCATTTTATAAGTAAAGAGGTTGTATTTCAGGGGGTTAAGAAGCCTTCCCACAGTCACACGGCGAGTAAGTTGCAAGACCACATTTCATTTAGACATCTGGCTAATTCTAAAACCAGTGCTGGCAACCACAGCCAAGGTCGGATGGTGACATAAAAGGCTGAGTCTCATCAGGAACTCTAAAGGAGCCTTTAATTACTGTAAGCCTTGCATGTGCCTGGCCTCAGGCTCTGGAGCCTACGTGTTCTCATTCGGTGGTCACAAGTGTGTGCCAACCCACTTAAAAGCTGAAGAGTCTCTGATACAGAAAGGCTGAGTAAAACCCCCAGGCCAAGCCAGCATCCACGCTTCAGGTCTGCTGCCATCAGACTGTGTGCCCCTGTGCATGCCTTTCTGAGTTGTTGGGCATTTGAGATCTGAATTTTGACACCATTTCATTCTCTGAGCCCAGGCTTCTCCTTTGTCAAAAAAGAAGTATATATACTCATATATATTTAATACAAAGAACTTATTATTTCAGGACTCCCAAATGCTTTATGAATAAAGCTCATTCTGTGTCACTGATTGGAAGAACCCTTCAGTGGAGAAATAGATGAAGTGTTGGTTCTTTTCTCCTCCACTTACTCCATCTCATTGCAAAGGTATTAGTTATGCCTCCAACATTCCATTCCTTTAATAAAAGGTCAGTGTCAGGCGGCACTTCTGAAGGAACTGCTGATTGAAACCAGCATTTCAATTTTGAAACAACAGCAAAAGCTTGTGTGTAAGAAAGGCTTGGTGACCAGCAAAGACGGGCGCCTTGCCCCAAAAGCCACGGTTCCAAATTTACATATAAGATTTAAAGAGCCAGTTAGGCTTCTTACTCAGCTGTCTCCGGGTCTGCAATCAATCAATTGTGCTTTTCCCGTGAGTCTGTTAGGTGTGAGGTGGCGAGTGTTGTGAGGCGTATAACACGGGAGACACCTTACACCCTAGCTAGGGAGAGGGGACACCTGAACTGTGATTCACAGGACTAGGGTGGAGGCCAAGGGCCACCAGGTGGAGCCAGGACCCAGGAAGCTCAGGGGCACCCCCCTTCTGAAAGGACGGACAGGGCCACACTGCTCAGATGATGCTCTCCATCAGATGGCCCTGTTACGTCTGTCCCTGTTCCAGGATGACTTAACATGTTTCTGTGAAGGGTGGCTCAGCCTCATAACTGTGCCCCACATGTCATTCAGCTTGGCCTTACCCTTCCAGGTCGAAGCACCCTTGGCTTAAGTCCCAAGTCCACGTACTACAGGAGTTCACAGCCCTTTCCAAAATGTCCGCAAACCCCTGGGCATTGTGAATGTCTTATCTTCTGTCTCTAGTGTCTCCATTCTGCGCCATATTAGTGTAGACTGAAAATCTAATCCTTTATGCATTCTTCCTAATACTCCTATTCACCCAAATTACCTTTGAGGGAAGTAGAAGCCAGGTGGGGGCACACGATCAAGGACTTTGTGGGCAATATTTACATCCAAAGTACCAAGGATTCTTCAGTCTTCCTACTGTTTCCTCTTTATTCTTCTTTGTTCATGTTTTTTGTCTTTTTAGAGCCATAAATGAAATACATGTCTTTGATTTCCATTAAGATAATGCCTAAATTGCAGTAAACTTGTACTTTTCCCAGCTGGGGGGCAATAGACATTATTTTGAAGCAATTTAAGCATATTTATGATAAAAACGATAATAATAATAAACACAGCTGTTTTCTATGTTATTTCAAAATATCTATAGTCTGTTCCATGCTGAATACATAGCAGGTTCAGCAGGAAGTCTCCTGTTTATTGCTGTATTCACTGAGATTTGACTCCAATAATTTTCAATTTGCCAAATTAAAAAAAAGAATCAGCACGCAGCCTGACTCTTTCAATTCTCAGCCACTCAATAAACTCACTTCTGGGATGGACGAGGCAGGCTCCCTCCGACAGAGCAATAGGGAGATGTTGGCAAAGAAATAATGGAAACGAATGCTATGTTAGATTCCTGATTAGGTGAAATAGAGTCGGGCAGTTCCAGTTATTCCAAAAACCTCTCTGTGTGTGAGGGGCACAGATGGGCAAGCCACCCTTGTGCAACTTGAGTGTGGAAAAGAAACATCTAGAAGCACTCTTCATGGAGTCAGATACAGAATAATGGGCAAAACTTTAGAAAGAATGTAAGAATACAAGAGTCATAGTGTCTAAAGTCCATGTGAATGAGCCCTGTGTTTTCTGTCCACCTGTGCTGACAGAAGCTGGGCTGGTTTGTTCTCTATAAGTCTGTATCCTTGGCGTCTCTTTGTGGGTCCAATAAAGACACCGGTCAGATTGGATTAGAGCCCACCCTAAAGGCCTCATTTAAACTTAATCACTTCCTTCCAGGTCCTATCTCCAGAGTCACAGTCTGAGGTATGGAGGAGGTTAGGACTTGAACATATGAATTCAGGGGAGGGACACAATTCAGCCCATTTCATCAGGTATTTTCATTATCTGAAGGGCAAGGACTATCTAATGGTCTTTCCCCTGGTCCTAAAGAGCAGGTACAAGTCTCCATAAGGCATTTGCATGTATCAAGATAGTACCACAAAATGCCTCCCAAAGGCCTTCTAACTATGGAAGAAAGATGACTGACGGAATGCCCTGCGCTGTGGTTAGCAAACTGCTTTGCTTTGCGTCATCTGTGAGGATGGCAGGACAAGCCAGACTCAGTCCCTTTAGGAATGTCTGTCCACCCCTGTACCGAAATCCGGGCTCAGTGGAGCACAGTTTCCCACTGGCCTGCAGGACCTCAGCCAGGGCTGGCCTTGTCAAAAGGATCTGCAAATCAGCTAACCAATTGGCACATATAAATAGCTTGTTTTGCTGATCAGAGATTGCCTCCAACACCCAAGAGAAGTTCATTTATTCCATTTTTACATCAAATGTAATACAAAATAGAATAATAGAGAGAGAAAATGAAGGTCTGAGGGAAAGTGAGGAAGTTAATGTGTGAACACAGTTGCTGTGGTTGAATGTATAGTTTGGCTCTGAACTTCCTGGAAGCCTAGTCAAAAAAAGGGAAAGTGATGCAGCTCCTAATTACCAAGAATGGGAATGTGGTATCAGTTCCTCAAGGAAGAAAGAGCTTCCCACACGGTGTTCTACATAGAGCACATGGCGTGGAGTCATGCCCTCAATAATAGTGTAGGAAACACAGATAGGAATTTCATAAAGTGTGCCCGGGCAATTGTGCCCCGTCCAGCGGGGCACGACAACGCGGCCCGAGGGGGAACCTATGAAGGACAAGAGACAGGAGACACGAAGAAATGGAGGCAAGACAGGATTCTGATCAAGCCTCAAAACTTTATTTCGGCTACAGCGGCATATATACTGTAGGGACAAAGGAGGGCAGGGCTATCTGCGGGGTATATGTCAAAAGGTGATTGGTTGGGATAAGTGGCAGTTTAGGATTGGCGGAGGATTCGCGGGCTCTAGCGAGTAGTTTAAGCAAGGGAGGGGCAGGAGTCATAGGGGAAAGGTCACTGAGCAGAAAGTTTTTAGCTCCAGGCCAAACCGCAGGGGATGTATGTGACTTCTGAACTGGTGCTCTTTTGGGGAAGTCAAAGTTCTTAGAAATGGAGTTTTCCAAGACAGGGATGCCCCCTGTCACCACTGCTGTTCAACATAGTTCTGGAAGTTCTAGCCAGAGCAATCAGACAAGAGAAAGGAATAAAAGGTATTAAAATTGGGAGAGAAGAAGTTAAACTGTCACTCTTTGCAGATGACATGATCCTGTATGTAGAAAACTCTACAGACTCTATCAGAAATTTATTACAAATAATAGA
>PVKE010009457.1:0-44742 GCA_004027555.1 Craseonycteris thonglongyai
GGCGTGCCCTGTGCTGTGGGGCACAATTGTGGAGTGTGACCAACTCTGACCCTGAACTGGGTCTAGAGTGAGGATGCCCTGATAACGCAGGGAGCTTGGGAATTTGAGAACCTCAGGGCAGGTGACAGAGGCTCAGATGGGGGAGTGACCCGCCTGATGTCCTGAATCCACGTTTCCCCAAACCTGAGCTCTGTCCACAGGGTCATCTGGCCTCAGAGTCTCACAGACCATCACAGTGACAACGCCACCGCCTTTCTCCCTGCCCAGACCACACAGCAAACTGTCCCACGTCAACACTAATTACGCCTCCCGGGGCTAATTTGTGAGGAGTCTCTGGAAATGTGTTATTTAAATAGTGATTATTAAAACCATGCTGGGGTTTGCTAGGTAATAGGTAATTACTTGTGCTCTAATTAGGAAAACAATGTAGTCAACTCCACTTAGCTCTTCCCACTGGCCTGTGCTGAGAGAGTAGGACCAAGGCTTGTGGGTGGGGCCTACATGCTGAGGGTCAGAAGGCATCTCTTAAAGGAATGGGCACCTTGTAAATGGAGTTGAAATGTGTAGTGATGTCGAACTTCTGACTGAGAAGGTTCCTTGCCAGTTCCTCTCACCACAGGCATGAAACCTGGCTTTCCGCACTTGGAGACTAATTTGCCCTAGGGCTGCTGATTTGTTTGTTTTCTTTTCAGAATTACCTCCACTGCTTAAAAGCCACATTTTTAAAAACCTACAGTAGCTGTCAGTTTCACACCAAAAGAAAACATGTGACCTGTCCCCTGTGTGAATGTGGCATTACATCAAGTTAAAAGAGCCATCAAACGACCGTATTACAAAAAAAGAAAGGGTTTGATTTGGGAAAATTCAAGCTCCCACACACATATTTTGCCTCCCAACGTTTAATATACTATATACATTTTTAACCAAGAAAAAGAAAATTGTTCTTCAAGGTTACCTTCCCCTTAAATATCTGAATGCATGTAATTTAAGCTTGTGTAAAACATGTGGAAATGTTGGCCTTTTATCACTTATATAATCCTGCCGTCTTGTCTTCTCCAAATGAGAGAGACTTCCCCCAGAGATTTCTCTTCATAGCTCAAGGGTCTGTCTTTTCAATCTCCTGTGGGAGACTGAATTCAGGTGAGGGCAGGCAGCTGGGCAATTTCATTTTTGATTCCCCAGCACCTTCCAGAGACATATCATCCCAGCTGCCATCTCCTGAAGGCCTATTGTGTGTCAGGTGCTATGTTGGTGTTTTAAACATTCTTCATCTTTAACTCTCATCTCATTCCACTTAGATCCACCATCACCTGCAGCCTGGATCATTCTGCCCACCTGCCTCTCTGCCTCCACTCTTGTTCCTGTGGTCTCTTCTTCCCTGAGCATTTAAAAGTGTTGGGTGCAACTATTTTTCTCCTCTGTTTACACCTTCCATGGCTCCTGTTTTTCTCAGGGTAGAGCCAGAGTCCTGTGCTGTCCCCCAGAAACCCCAGGACCTGTCCCCTAACAGCCCCCTCCTCTGCTCCAGCCACCCAGGCCTCCTGGCTGACCCTTGCATGCATTGGGCATGCTCCCCACTCCCACCTCTGTGCCTGTGGTTCCTGCCTGGGCTCTTCCAGGTCCACTCAGGGCTCACACACTGCCAACGTCCCCCCTGTCTGTGTTCATGTGAGTCCTTCCCAGCCAGGCCCTTCCCGATCACCGTATAAATTGCTCCCTGACTTCCTGACAGTACTCACCCCTCCCCTTTGCCTAATCTGTCTCCTTATACTTACCACTATGTGACATCTTCTATATATTTGATTTATTTACCTTGTTTATCAGCTGCCTGCACAAGAATGTAAGTTCGATATAGGTAGCGATTTGGGGCATTTTGTTCACTACTAAATACGAACCTCCTAGAATGTTGACTAAGACATAAATACTTATTGCATGAATGAACAAAAGAGTCATATTTGCTGTGTGCGGGATCAGGGGAATACAGACAAGAACCAAGTACAGATACATAATATAATACAACCTCTAACCGTGGTGGGTATTATGAAGAAAATAAGCAGGACTGTGTACTTACTTTAGGTCGGAGTCCAGTATTTGAACTGAGACCTGCATTTGGCAGACCAGGCATCAGGCCCCAGGAGGGGATGACTTGGCCAAGGCTAAACAGGTGGTGAGTTGTACGGTAGGTGCTGAGGCCACAGGGAAGGGGTGCCCAGGCCCCTAGGGAGCTCTCCTGAACCCCCAAAATGGACAGAGTCCCGAGTCCCCAACCTTTTACCCACTGTGTCATGGTCATTACTCCACGTGGTTCTCCTCCCCACGGAGCTGAGAGTGTCACCCATTGGGATCCCCAGGGCCTCATCCATCCTGTATCACAGGGCCTGTGTACAATAGGGCCTCTGAGTTCCGTGAGTGGATCCAGTGCGTTTGTCTCTGGGCAGGTGAGGACGTGCCGCAGCCATAAACACAGAGGAATGCCCAGCTGTAAGAAGCCCTGGAGAAGTGAGGCCCAGGCTGGGAGGGAGCTTGTGCACGGTCCTTTGGTGAACCGGGGCCATAGTTAGAACTGGAACTCAGGCCTTCTGCTGTGGGCCTCTCCCATGGGACACCCTGCTGGGGAGGAGGCCTGACCACTCTACCGGGAATCCGGAGGACTCAGACAGGGGACTTCTGCAGCCACTGGTTACAAATGATGTAAAGATGAGGCTCTGGGGAAGCCGGGATGGCTCAGTGGGTTGGGCGCTCACTTTGCAGCCCCGGGGACCGGGGATCAAATCCCGGCCCCAGCCTGTGCGGACCCATATGCTGAACTGGGAGCTCCCCTGGTTCAGTTCTCTCTCTGTCTCTGGCCTCAAATCTGTGCAGAGACAGGCGCCTGCGGGGAGACCGGAGAGGGAGGTAGCCCCTCACCTGGGGTTGGTGCAGCCGGACCCAGGTAAGAAGCGCTGAACTCGAGTAACCAAGTGGCTGGCAAAGGCTGAGCGAGGCTGCCTGGGCGGCATGAATCCCCTGGCATCGACGCATGGGCACCGCCTTGCTGGTTGTCTCGGGAACCCCTGGGGATGCTCACAGGAAAGGTCAGAATGAGTCCTGAGCACTTGCACACTTGGTCAGACATGGGGTAAAATTGCAAAAAAAATCCTGCCCAGACCTTTGTCCCCTGTTCCTCCCGTGAAAGAAAAGGTTTCATCGAAATGGAAAACGGGACAAGAACACCTGCTCTAAGGTACTGGTGAAGACCGGTTGGGGGGGGGAGGGGCAGAAATATGCACCGGGTGGGAACTACACGGGGGGGAAGGGGACTGAGGAGGCCTCACCTGAGATGGAGGGAAACAGGGCCTACGACTGGAAACAGCTCCAGTGTCCCCACTGCCAGACTAAGGAACTTCCCATAACTAGTGAGACCAGAATGATGCTGGGAGAGGCCCAGGAGAGGCGGGGGAGGGCATCAAGAGACTCTGAGGCCCTTGCAAAGGGCAGGGCTAAGGCGCAGTTTCACACAGACATGGCTGTGGAAAATCATTCTCCACCCTACACCCAAGGAATCTGAAGCCTGTGGTGCACCCAGGGTAACCATAGCAACAGGAAATCTCAAACCCAGTCCAACCTCTGACTAATTTCATCCCTAAAGGCCTAGCAGAAGGAAAGTTGTGCCCATTTTCAGGCATAAAACAATTCAATTTTCCTCAGTCTCTACTGTCTGTGTCCAAAAAATCCAGCTTTCAACAAAAATAGCTATGATTAATATGTAAAAGGACAACATGCAAGATCAGATGGGAATTCCAGCAGACAAGTGGAAATGCTAAGAAAAAATCAAATGAAAGTGCTTGAAATGAAAAATAAAGTAATAGAGATGAAGAACGCCTCCCTCAGGCTTCTTAGCAGACTTGGAACAGCTAATGAAAGAATCAGGGAACATGAAGACAGGTCGGGAGAAATCATTAAAACTGAAACACAAGGAGAAAATGGTGAGGGGAGTGAGAGAGAGAGAGAGAGAGAGAGAGAGAGAGAGAGAGAGAGAGAGAACAGAATAGAACATCAAAGAATAATGAAACAATCAAACAGCCTAATAGATGGCCATTGGAATGGCAGAAGAGAGAGAATAAAGCAGAAAAATAATTTAAAGAAATAATCACCAAGAATTTTCCCCAAACTAATGAGACAAAAAAACCCCCAAAAAACAAAAAACAAAGAAATGAAAAGAAACAAAAACATTCATCCCAGAAGCTCAGAGGTGACAAAGCAGAATAAGTGCCCTCTTAGGCACATTTTTAAACTTCTGGAGAATAAAAGGCAGAGGAACATCTTAAAGGCAAACAGAGAAAAGAAAAGGCATCATACAGCTAGAAACAGAAAAGAATTATACAGACTTCTGATCAAACCAGAAGATAACGGAATGACAGTCTCAAAGTGCTGAAAGAAAACAACAAAGCTGCCACCCCAGAATTCTCTACCAGAAGAAACATGTTTCCAAAATGAAGAAGAGACAAAAATGTTCTCAGACAAGCAAAAATTGAGGAAATTCACTGATAACAGATTTACTCTATAAGAAATGTTAAAGGAAGTTTTAAAATAGAAGGCATATGATATCAAACAGGATATTGGATATATGCAAAGAAATAAAGTGTGTAAAATTTAAAAAGTATGTGTGAAAAGGTATTTCTCTCCTTATTTTTAATTGCCCTAAATGGTATCTGATTGTTAAAGTAAATATATATTTATCAAATGAGTAAAAATATGTCTGACTATAATAATAAAAAGGATGGGAGAAATAAGTTGGAACTACATGTTGTAAGTTTCTTACACTATTAATTCACAAGAAGAGGTACGGTGCTATTTGGAGATAGACTCTAATTAAGGATATGCACTACAAATCCTAGGGAAACCACTAAAACTAGAATAAAAGGTATAAATAATAATAGATGAGATAAAATAAAATAATAATAAATAATTAATTCAAGAGAAAGTAGAAAAAGAGGAAGAAAGAAATAATAGATTGAACAAATACAACCCTCATCAATCGAATAAAAACAAAGTCCATGAAACAACTGTAAAAGCCTTTTCATCTGAAACATTCTCTGAACCTGGGAGCTGCTTCCTTGACTTGGAAGACTTTTCAGTGAGGCCCTGGATAAAGAAACTCTTTGCCTCTGGCCCCAGGGCCAGGAATCATGAACCCTGGCCCCCTGGCTGGATGTGTCCAGGATAAGGGGCATCCTTCCCTCTTGAGATCATGTGATTCTGTGAACAATAAAAGCCGCCTTTCGTAGAGCACGCCCTTCACTCACGCAAGGGAGGAGCAGTCGAGTGCCCCTAGGGGCAGGATACTGGTGCTGTAAGAGCAACCTGCACCCCTAGGGGCAGGATACTGGTGCTGTAAGAGCAACCTGCACAAAGCCGTGCAGTGACGTAAGCAGGCCAGGTGGACGCCCAGCTGTGTGGGCACATCTTTGTGGCCTCTGCCACCACATGTGACCTCTTCTGTGTTCTGGGCTCTCGGGCTGCTCTTTCCTCTCCTCCCCGCACACTGGTCCTTGGCCTTTGCATATCCTTGGGTTTTGGAGTGTGGGTTGGGGGAGGGGGAAGGAAATGAATAAGCAAATGAAAGACAAATCAGAGCTGTTTCTTCCTAAGATATAGGCAGCTTAGCACAATTTAAGCACAGCCGATATCTGAGGAAGAACTTGGTTAAATTCGTTTTCTTAATCAACTCTTTCAAGGCCAACATTAATCTATTCATCAGCTGAACTCATCAGGAGAAAACATGCTTCTTCAGGAGTTTTCTAACTGAAAATAAATGCCTCATTAAATTAAACATATTAACCTGAGAACAGTATTGATGTCAGACAGACTAATGAATGTCATTATAGGGAACGTACAATAGTCCTCAGAGGGACCCACCAGCCACTAAGAACTCTGCCGATGTGCTCAGCTTTTGTAGGACCGGGAATCATCAAAGAGAGAGAGGGAGGGGGAGAGAAACGGCAGAGGGAAACGGCAGATCCTGGCTCCCCAGCCCATCTCTGTGAATGCTGCTCCTGATTAATCCTGGTATCTTTGATGCTTGACAAAGGGCACGTGGCCACCCTCATGGAATGGGACTCACTGTTGCTTCCAAAGGGAGAGAAGCTGGTTTTTGCCTCTAATCTATCAGGCTTGGTATCAGGAAACCTAGGTTCTAGTTCCTGCTTTGCCACACGGTAGGGCTGGGCATAATCCCCAGGTTTTCTCCGTGTATCAGGGAACTTGATCTAGTTTCGTCCAATCTTTATTGAGTCAAACACTGTGCTAGGCCATTTGTCATGTGTTATTTTATTGAATGCCCCCAGAAATCCACTCAGACATATATTTCTGACCCAGGTTTATAAAAGAGCAACACCAAGGCTCAGAGAAAGAAACTGATTTCCTTTGCTGGATCCTGCCCTGGAAAAGCCATTGACAGAAAGCTGCACTTTTGCATGTCAATGTAAAAGGGGAGAGAAAACTCATGTTTGGTCAGAAAAGCATGAAGCAGAATGCTGAAAAGAGGAGAGACGTGGGACCCAGAGAAGAAAATCCCTGTATAGACAAAGGAAGTATCTTGAAATACAAAAAGAGCTTCTACGTGGAAAAGAGAGTACATGCTTTCAGTTTGGGCTGAAAGAAAAGAGGTCCAATAGTCAAAGCTGTCCAGAGATGGTAGGAGCTACCTTAACAGGTGATAACCTCCCCATCTTTACAGGTACACAAGTAGTAATTTGATACCGTTGGCTGGAGGGTGTCTTTTCATAATGACCTGAATTTGAATGAGAGTTTCGTCTTTTTCAGGACAAACAATTTTACCTGTCTCACCCACAGTTTTCTCATTTGCAAAATGGGGAAAATAATGCTCTCTCTCTCCTTGGATGACTGTGAAGACCAAATGAAGTAGGATATGTGACACATTACACACATTGCCCGCCTGGGAGCTGATGCTGTTTTTACTATCAATGTTTTATTTTTATTGAGCGGATTCTGGCATCAGATGAGGCCTTGGACATTTGCCTACTTTCAGAACTCAGCATCTTTAGAAAAGTCCTCTCCATTAACGCTCTGAAAATTAGAGAAGTGTGCACATTAGCAATTTATTGCTCCTTAGCTCAGATTTCACTCGTTTTTGTCCTGCACTGTGACACAAATTGGATCCTGGAAATATTTCTCTGGTGCCAGATGGCGCAATGTCAGACCTTGTCAATAGGGGGCGCTGGGGAGACACTGCAAGTCTTGAAAAAGGATGGCTTGAAAGTGAAAGGATGGAAAAAGATGTTTCATGCAAATAGTAACCAAAAGAAGACAGTGCTGGGTATACTTATATCAAACACAATGGACTTGAAATCAACAAAAGGTTACAAGAGACAAAGAAAGACGTTATATATTAATAAAAGGTCTAATATAGCAGGAAGTTATAACAGTTATATTTATGCATCTAATGTTGGGCCATCAAAATACAGTAGGTCCTTGAATAACATTGTTTTGTCCAATGTCATGTAATTATAACATTAATGATGAAAAGAATAGATTCCTAGCTGGGGCTACCATCTGTGTGGAGTTTGCACCTTCTCTCCACGTCTGCGTGGGTTTTCTCAGGGGACTTCAGTTTCCGCTCACATTCCAAAGATGTGTACATGAGACTAATTGGCAAGTCTAAGTTGTCCCAGTCTGGGCATGTCTATGAATGCACCTTGTGTTGGAAAAGCATTCTGTCCAGGGTTAGTTCTGCCTTCCACTTTGAGCTTCTGGGATAGGTTCTGGCCACCCATGACCTGGAACTGGAATAAGTGGGGTGGAAAATAATTATTTTAACTGTATTTATGAATCATTCTTAGATGTATGTATATCTCTCACATTTATTTCAATGTTTTATTTAGAAGTGTTTGAGGTCTTCATTTACAAGTTTAATCATGTTTTTGTGACCAGAAAAATGCCACAAGGACTTAACTCTTATTTATATCAACCAGCCTATGGTAAAATTGGTTTCCTTATATGTCATTTTGCTTAAAGTCACAGTTTCCAAGAACCTATCAATGACATTAAGTGAGGACTTACTATATATGAAACAAAAACTGACAAAATTGAAGGGAGAAATAGTGCTATAATAATAGTTGGAGACTTTAATACCTCATTCTCAATAATGTATCGAACAACTAGACAGAAGATAAGTAGGGAAATAGAGAACTTAACACAATAGATCAACTAGATCTAACAGACATATGAAGCACTGCCTAACAACAACAGCATACACACACTTTTCAAGTGCACCTGGGGTGTTTTCCAAGATAGACCATATGTTATGCCTCAAATTAAGTCTCAGTAGATTTAAAAAGACAGGTATTATACAAAGTATCTTCTCCAACTGCAACTGGATGAAGTTAGAAATCAATAATAAAAGTGAAACTGAAAAATTCACAAATGTGTGATAATTAAGCAATACACTGGTGAGCAATCAATGAATCAAAGAAAAAAAATAACAAGGGAAATTAGAAAACACTTAGAGGGGAAGCCAGGATGGCTCAGTGGGTTAGGCGCTCACTTTGTAGCGCCAGGGACCGAGGATCGAATCCCAGCCCCGGCCCGTGCGGAACCATATGCTGAACTGGGAGCTCCCCTAGTTCGGTTCTCTCTCTGTCTCTGTATATCTCTCTCTCTCTCCTCTGTCAAAATAAATAAATAAATAAAAATATATTGAAAAAGAAAACACTTAGAGATGAAAGAAAACAAAAACACAATATACCCAAACTTAGAGGACCCAGTGAAATTGGTGCTAAGGGGAAAATGTACCAACTATAAATATTTACATTAAGAAATAAGAAAAACCTCAAATCAAAAACCCAACTTTACCACCTAAGAAACCCAGGGTAGGTGGGTGGGGGAAGAACTAAACTAGAGCTAGCAGAAGGAAGGAAATAATAAAGGTTAGAACTGAAGTCAACAAAATAAAAAAGAGAAAAACAAAAGAGAACATCAATAAAAACAAAAATTGGTTCTTTGAAAAGATCAACAAAATTGACAAATCATGAACTATATGGACTAAGAAAAAAAGACTTAAATTATTAAAATAAAAAATGAAAACGGTGACATTGCTACTAATTCTACAGAAATAAAAAAGATTATAGGAGTATACTATTAACAATTGTATGGCAACAAATTAGATAAACTAGATGAAATGGACAGATTTCTAGAACCACAAGGCCTGCCAAGACTAACCATTAAGAAATAGAAAATCTGACTAGACCTATAACTAGTAAGGAGCTTGAAGCAGTAATTAAAAACAAAACAAACAAATAAATGTCCAAAAGATAAGTGTCCTGGACCTGGTGCCTTCACTGGTGAATTTTACCAAGTATTTAAAGAAAAACTTCTCAATACTAAATTTTTTCAAAAAATTAAAGAAGCTCGAACACATCCTAAATCATTCTGTGAGGCCAGCATTGCCTTGATGCCAAAGCCAGACAGGTACTACAAGAAAAGAAAACTACAGACCAAACTGTCTAGTAAACATTGATGCAAAAGCCCTCAGCAAAATACTAGCAAACCAAATTCAGCAGCATATTAAAAAGATTATACAGCATGACCAAATGGAATTTATTCTGGAATGCGAAGATAATTCAATAAATGAAAATTGATCAATGTAATGCACCACATTAACAGAATGAAGGAAAACAATATGGTCATCTCAATTGGTGAAGAAAAAGTATCTAACAAAATTTACCACTCTCAGATGATTAAAAAAAAAAACCCAGCAACACTCAATAAATTAATAACAGAAGGAAATGACCTCAACATAACAAAAACCATTTATAAAAAACCCACAGCAAACATCACACACAGTGGTTAAAGACTGAAAGCCTTTCTGTAAATCAGGAATAAGATAAGCATGCTCACTTTTGCCACTTCTATTAAACATAGTACCGGAAGTTCTAGCCAGAGCTATTAGGCAAGAAAAAAGAAATTAAAGGTACCCATATTGAAAAGGAAGAAGTAAAAAACTCTGTTTGCAAATACGAATACAATCTTATAGATAGAAAACCCTAAAGATTCCACAAAAAGTTGTTAGAGCTAACAATTTTAGCAAAGTCACAGGATACAAAGTCAACACACAAAAATGAGTTGCATATCTATATACACAAACAATGAATAAACTGAAAAGAAAATTGTAAAAGCAATTCCATTTATAATATCATCAAAAAGAATAAAATACTTAGGAATTAACTTAACCAAGGAGGTCAAAGACTTGTACAGTGAAAACCATAAGACATCGCTGAAAGAGATTAGAGAAGACACAAAATGGAAACGTATCTCATATTCATGGTTTGCAAAACTTAATACTGTTAAGGTGTCAACACTACCTAGCAGGATCTATAGATTCAGAGTAACCCCTATCAAAATCTCAATGACACATTTTTGCAGAAATATTATAGAAAAGCCCATCCTAAAATTCCTATGGAACCTTAAGGAACCTCATAGAGACAAAATATTCTTGAAAAAGAAGAACAAAGATGGGGGACTCACATCTTTGGTCCTGATTTAAAAACTTACTACAAAGCTACCATTATTAAAACAGGGTGGTACTGGCATAGATAGATCAAAATATTAGAATAGAGAGCCCAGAAATAAAACCTCATATGTTGGGTTAAATGAGGTTCTACAAGGGTGCCAAAATCATTCAATGGAGATTCTCTTCAATGAAAGTTGCAGGGAAAACTAGGTATCCATATGCAAAAGAATGAAGTTGGACCCATAGTTAACATCATATATAGAAATTAACTCAAAATGGATCAAAGACCTAACTGTAGAACCTAAAACTGTAAGACTCGGTGAAGGACAAGTAGGGCAAAGCTTCATGGCACTGGATTTGGCCATGATTTCTTGGATATGACACCAAAGGCACAGGAAACAAAAGAAAAACAGACAAATTGGGCTTCATGAACATTATGCTATTTTGTGCATCAAATGACATTATCAACAGAGTAAAAAGACAACCCACAAAGTGGTAAAACATTTTCAAATCATGGACATGATTAGGAATTAATATATAGAGTGTATAGAGAGCTCCTAAAACTCAACAACAGCAAACAAGAACAACTCAATTAAAAATGAACAAACAGTTGGAATAGACATTTCTTCAGAGAAGATGTACAAATGGACAGCACACGAAAAAATGTTCAACATTTTTTGTAAATCAAAAGTACAATGAGATACCATCCCACACTCAGGATGGATACTATAAAAAACAATTGCCAGTGTTAGTGAGGCTGTGGAGAAATTGGAACCCTGTGCACCATTTATGAGAATGGAGAATGGAGTGACTGCTACAGAAAACAATATAATGGTTTCTCAAAAAAAAAAAAAAATTGCCATATGATCCAACAATTTTACTTCTGGGTATGTATCCAAAAGAATGGGAAGCAGGTCTCAGGAAATAATATACACTTATGTTCAGAGCAAAGCTATTCACCATAAGCTAAAACATGGAAGTAACTCAAGTGCCCATCAACAGGTGAATGGATAAGAAAGATGTGGTATGTACACACAGTGGAATGTTATTCAGCCTGAAAAAGGAAGAAAGTTCTTACGCAGGCTACAACATGTATGGACCTTGATGACATTATGCTGAATGAGATAAGCCAATCACAAAAAGACACATACTTTATGAGTCCCCTTACGGGAGTGCTTAGAGTGTCAAATTTAAAGAAAGCAGAATGGTGGTTGCCAGGGGCTGGGGAGAGGGAGAAATGAGGAATTACTGTTCAATGGGTATTAGTTTCACAAGATGAAGATAGCTATGGAGATAGATGGTGGTGATGGTTGCACAGCATTACGAGTGTATTTAATGCCACTGAACTGTACACTTAAAATGATGACGATGATACATTTCACGTTATGTGTATTTTACTATAATTAAAAAATAGAGAGAGAGAAAAAAGGGATGGGATTCCTCATGTAGGTCTGGTTTTCCTTTCTTCTTGCTTTCATGGCATGACGGCCCGTGGCATGAGGGTGACTCTGTGACTCACCTTTCTGTGAGTTTTGTTATAACTCAGAGGGTAACGTCCTACTTACTAGCTTTGGCCAACTGACTGGACCATAGGTAGCTCATGGTACTCCCGCAAACTTCATCCACTGGGCCACAGTCATACCATGTCCAACAACGGACAATGTGACTCTCTTCTAAGATTGCTCCTTCCCTGAGCACTCTTCTTAGACCCCAGAGGTTGTAGTAGTTATTCCCTACATTGGCTATTCCTGTATCATTCTTACTCCTTTTAGTAGTCAATCATCTTTTACTAGTTAATAATTATTTATATTGCATATTCTCAGTTCAAATTATTTTGTGACTTCTATCTTTTGAATCAACCCCAATTTGTGGTGTTTGCCAATCTCTGTGGTGTAAATACTCCCGCTGTGGTCAGTTTCAAACTACCAATGTCGTGCCATTAAATGCAAAATTTAGAAGGACATGGAGCAACACCGTAGCACATACAAGGGTCGTCGGGAAAAAATCCAGCCATCAATGCTTCTGTTTTCCATATTACTGGCTACTTTCTGGACAGCCCTTCATATTATTTCCATCATATAGTACAATATGAGTAAATAATCTCAAAAGCCTACATGGCAGTAAGACATAATAAAGTAATTAGGATCTGATGACTTTTGAATGTTTATTGCCTTTGTTTTCAGTGTAATTTATTTCATTGTGAGACTATGCAATTTAGTTTTTAGTTGCGGCTGTGTTTATCATACAGAATTTCTGAAAATGTGACATCAGCTCCACGAGCTGCCCCCTCTTCTCCCGCTCCATCACCCCTGTTTCTTGATCCTGCAGTTATGGAATCAGAAGCTCCCCTAGTCTCTCTGGGTCCCTGAAAGAGCCCAGCAGAGAGGCCAGGCGTTCGGCCCTGCCTCTCTTGGTCATGTCTCTTAATGTAGTTCTTGACACTCAATTTATTTTTCAATTCCATTATCATCAGAAATGATGATTAAATTTTCAGTGTAAATACCGCTCTACCAAACTGAATTATTCAGAGGGTGGGTGAGCAGAGAGCTTCCCCAGGGGAGGTTTTATCTGAGGATCACAGTTAACCTTTAAAACAATTAGCACTTCATAACAAGGCCACCATGGGGGTGTGTGTGTGTGGGGGGGAACACAGGGCTCTGTGGTCCTCTCTGGAAGCCCCGTGTGGACTCTCACTGGTAGTCACCTGACCCCTTTGCCTTCCTGTAGCCTCTGGCGATGAGGACCCAGGGGCTCACTCTTGCCCCTTCCTGTCCTCCCTCCCAGGGCCTCCAGAAAGATCTCTAGCCGCCCTGCCTCCTGGTCCCTGTGGAGAGGAGTGCTGAGGTAGCATTTTGGTCTCATCCCTTTCCACTGCCCAAGCCCTGGGGAGTGACTGGTGTATATATCATCACCTTGAAGGGTGCCGTGGAGCACGCGGGCTGCCCACCGCCATCTCCATGGCCTCGGGGGGCACTCGGGCTGCCCACCGCCATCTCCATGGCCTTGGGGGGCACGCGGGCTGCTCACCACCGTCTCCACGGCCTCGGGAGCAGGTTTAGCTTCGCTGTTGAGGTCTGTTTCCTCACTCTGTTGCCCAGGGCTGATTTATTGTTGGCTGGTGAGTTCTCAGTCAACATCTTTGAACTCCAAAATGAACTTGAACTTCAGTCCTCAGGCCCCCTAAAGCCTGGTGTGATTCTGTTCAGGGCTCCCTGCAGAGCACCCCAGTGAGACGTTTCACCTCCTTCTGGTCTTGGTCGAAAGGGCCCTCCTCTAACCACTGGCCGCTTAGCGCTTGTTAATGGATCTAATTTCTTGGCATTGATCTCCTCATAGAATATACTTGGGAGAAATTAAATAACCGACAAAGAACCTTCAATGAATAGCACTCTTATCCAGAGAAGACGACCGCGCCACTGAGGCCTGATCCACACAGGACTCACTGATCGGAGGGGCAGCAGCAGCTGGACTCACCTGTCACTTTTTCCTGCTTGTGACACAGCACGTTTCTGTTCCAGTCCCCAACCCAGGTCTGTCCCCACAGGGAGAGAGCATGTCTGAATCACTCTCCCCCACTCTCTGGGGCGGTGGGTGATGGCTTTGCATTACAGAAGAGAGGGGAAGGGCCCTGCTCTCTCCTCAACCTTGCCTCCCCTGCCTCCCCACTGACTTCTCTGTCTGTTTCTCACAGGCCCCATCAGCTGGAGACCTGGGACAGAACAGGTGGGGAGACTCACACAGGGAAGGAGCTGGCCCCGGGAAGCAGGCAGGGTTACAGAAAGGACTGCCATGCTCAAATGAACAAGCAGGTTGTGCAGGGAGGGGTGGATGCAGGTGGTTTCAGCTGGTGACTGGGGCCCAGGACCCCCCTCTGACTGTGGGCTGCCCAGCAAATCCCAGGGCCAGCCAATGGCAGGATGCGAGTTGCTCACACTCCCTGGGCTGGGTGGCTTGACGCAGAAACCGGAGCCTGGGCTGGAGAGAGAAGACAGAGCTGACTTCCTTGAGAAGAGGGGTCACACGCGTGGGGCTGACAAGGAGGAAGGCCATCTTGATGCCCTCAGCACGGAGGGCATCTCCAGTTTCCCACCAGGAGTGGGTACGGCTCCCCTTTCTGAGCTAGGCCCTGATTGTCAGGAGCCTCCATCCAGTCCATGCGCAATTATTCAACACAAACGTGAGCTGAGTCCTAATTCCATGCCCATATTGCTTTTACCCAAACAGTTATCTGCTTGTGAACGCAATTGCCTGAGTCTATCAGTCCCATCACTAAAATCTTCATCCGAGGCCTTTCTTCCTCCACAAATCAGTTCTGATAACAAATTCTCTTGTCGTTGCCACGAAGTTCAAAGTAGGCCAGGCCTCCTGCAGACACGCAAGTCAGGTCTTGACTGTTTCTTGTTCTGTGTGGTTCCCCACCCCCATACTGCCTTCCTATCCCCATTCTTTGCCTTCCACCTGACTCATAGCTTCCCAGCTCAAACCCACCCTCAGCCACAGGGAGGTAAGTCAACATCGGAGTGCACAGTGCTGAGTTGGCAGCCCTGGCTGTCACTGTGTGATGCAGTCACCGCGTGAGGCCAGGCCTGGCAGTGACGGCGCTGCTCGGTTCATTAGAGTCTGGGAATAATGTGCCCTAGCCCTGTGAGAGGCCATTACGGGTGGTTTCTGCAGCTTCCTCTGTGGGAGGGCAGAAGATGGAGGGAAGGGGCAGCAGGAGGTGAACTTGACTCACAGCCGTGGGGGAGAAGCTGAGATAACAGTTTTATACTCATCTCAGCTTGGAAACTTAGATGCTGGAAGGGAGGCAGCCAATCAGCTCCTTTATTTCCTGTGACAGCAACCTCATTTCAACCTGGCGTGAGCTCAGAAGAGATTTACTGGTTTGTACAAATGGAGAATCTCAATTGCAGGGCGGCCTTCAGGAATGGCTTGACCCAGGGGCCCAAATGGGGACTCTAGGACATTTTTTTCTTTCTTTCTTCATCTTTTAGTGTCTCTCTCTTGTGCAAGACAATGCTCAGATCCCCCACCCTGTGACCAGATGTTTCCATTCAGACTGAAGACCAGCAGAGAAGAGAGACATTCTCTCCCTTGCAGCTGATCAAGGCCCAATAGCTCTAGGAGATACACCAGTACCATCAGAAAGCACAGGGGCTTGGATGTGCTGACTGGTTTAGGCCAACCAGGGTCCATCCCCTGAGTGAGGTTAACCCCACCCAAGCCACATGGGTTGGGAGTAGAAGGAGGGTACAGCTTTATCAGTCCAAGAATGAAAGGGAGGTAAAGCATAGACACTTACAGATGTCCTCTAATGAGTTTGGGGTGAGGGACAATAAAAGGAAACATTAACAGAAAGAAAATAAAGAGAGGAGAAACACAGATACTGATCCCATCCCATTTTTCCAATACTCCAATGATACTGGAATTACTATTAAATATTATCCTAGGGATAGAATCCTAGCCTTTTAAACATGGAATAATCTTTGAAACCTTCCGCCCAAGCCCCTTACCTTCACAGGCCAGGCAATAGAGAAGCAGAGGGCTTAAGGGGGTGTCTCAAGGTCACACCATTCAGGGGAAGGAAGATGGTAGAGTAGGAAGCACCTGTAATCTATCTCCCCACTTCGGCGAAAAGGTCCGTGGGAGAACCTGTCTGATGTGACTATGTGGAAGCCTAGAGTCTATTGTGAGGCCTGAGCTCCCTCCAGGAGGAGCCGGGGCTAGAACGTGGTGGTTCATTTTAGTTCATCTCAGCTCTGCGCCTGTCAGCAGCACACATGGTCCTGGAGCAGCCGATCGTCACCCATGTAACCACCAAGAAATAGCTGCAGAACAGACACCCAAAATGAGAGTTAAAATGTTTCATTGCAAAAAAAAATCAACTAAAAACTGAAGAAGACAGCAATGCAGGGAATGAGGGACAATAAGGCTACAAGGCCTATAGAATAAACATAGAAAATGACAGCATTAAGTCCCTCCTTATCAGCAATGACTTTACATGTAACCGAGTTAACTCTCCAATTAAAAGAGAGCCTGGTAGAATAGATAAAAACACCCCCCCCCCCCAACTATATGCCAAAGACTCACTTAAGATCCAAAGACACAATTGGCTGCAAGTGAAAGGATGGAAAAAGATATTGCAAGCAAATCGTAACCGAAAGAGAACAGGGGAGGCTGTGTGCACATTAGACTTCACTACACAGAGACAGTCACGGTCACACAGCAGGCCTCCCTAGAGAGAATGCATCCTAGCAGCGTCTGTCTCCTTAGAGCTGCTGAGGAACTGCGGTCGACTCTCTGGAAAGTGAACCCCACTTTCACTCAAACCAGGCAGGCCCAGAGACCACCCTGCCCTGGGTGATCAACTATGTTTGCCAGTGTTTAACGTTTTCATTAAAATGTGGAGAGTTTTTAACAGTGTCTTGAATGAGATGAGAGAGTTGCCACTGGGCATCATCACCAGTGGTCACAAGTTCTGCCCTGGAGATGTCAGAAGGATTGGAACACAGCTTCCCCCCAGCAAGGGTCCCCAACCTGCAGACGAGGCTTCACTGAAAGAGAGCTCAGCCCCCAGTGACCACAGGAGCCCGGCTGCTCTGCTCCTGCCCACAGAGTAGGGGGCTGAGAAACCCTTCGGGCAGACGCTGTCTCTGTGTGTCCCGAAATCCCCTACTCACTGTGCTTTTTAAAAAGAAAATCAATCAAAGGCTTATCTGAGGTTGAGCAGGGAGTTGTCTCTAATCTGAGCAGTTTCTAAGATGGCCCCAAATTTTTATAGTGAGTGTCTGGGATGAGAGATCATCAAGGAAAAGCTTCACATTTTACCTTTTCTCTTCTATGCTGTTTGAGGTTTTCTTTTCAAGCAAGCCCCTATTACTGTCATAGTATATGTGTGTATTATTTATATACTCGTATGTGTGCATGCATGTTCATGCGTGTGTGTCCCAGCTTCGGGAGTGAGGCCTATTTCCAGGAGAAAGGGATTCCACAGTTTACAGAAAGATTTGCCAAAGGCTTCTTTGAAGCACTCTGCTCTCTGGGGGCCCACAGGAAAGGATTTTGATTTGTCAGCTTTCCCCTCATGCCCTGATGCCACCCTTAAACACATGGTTGATTTCTGTTCTGAGTTCTACCCAACTTAGCCCGCATTTCCCAAGTTGTAGCCAAGCACTGGGCACTGTGCCTGGCACAGCTGGGCAAGGCAGGTGAAGGCCAGTGCTCAGGGGGAGGCTGGGGCTGGGGGCGCTCACAGAGCAAGCTGTGCTGTGGAAGAACTTCTCAGAAGCTGTTTCAGGAGCAAGGTCGCCAACCCTGTGCACTGTCCGTAAATCCAGCCGGGAGCTCAGATGTGAAAGCGTGTCTCGGGTCTCCCAGGGTGAGGGGTGGCCAGAGGCTCTACTGCAGTCAGGGGAGCGTTGTGGTGAAGCCGGGGATGGCTGCTCAGCCTTCCCATCACCACGCAGTGCAGAACCCACAAAAGGAGCCCTGCCACCTGATGAGTGACAGTTTCAAGGCTATGACAAAAAGTCAGAGGCAGCTTGGGAAAACCGGTCCTAGGCCTGCTCAGAGCAGGCAGGCAGGAGGAGGTGTGCCTTTCCAGTGCTCCACCCCGAAACCAGCCATGTAGTTGACCTCACGTACCCCCAGTGTACTCCCTGCCCACGTCCCTGATGTTGGGGGATGAGGCCATCTGAAACCCTGGGACGGGACTGCAGTTCCATTGAATTTTTAAAAATCTTTAATTTTGTTGTCACTGCCTGAAATCAGTTTCTCTATCGATAAAAACTTTTAAAATAAAGACACATTTCTTTTGAGATGAGAAACCAAGGCATCATAAAAACATTTAAAAATCAAGATAAGGAGATTCCAGGATAGCTTAGCAGTTGAGCGCTTGCCTTGCAACCATGTCTGGGAGTTGAATCCTGCCCCTGGCCCATGCAAACCCACATGCTGAACGTTGGCAAAACTGGTAACTGCTGAGATGGCAGCGAAGGGGAGGCCCCCCAGTTTGGTTCCCACCCGCGTGGCCCCACACCCACCTGTGTGGAATGAAACTATGTCACAACTAATGATGTACAACTGTGGAGACTGCTCTGAGCCCTCCTCCTGCTCTCTCTCTCTCTCTCTCTCTCTCTCTCTCTCTCTTTCACCTTCTCTCAAACAATAAAAAATAACTCTTTAAAAATCAAGATAACAGTACCCACCTCATTAGCTTGTTGTGAGGATTAAATGAGATAATATAATGCCCACAGCATAGAGCCTGGAACACGAGGAACAGTCAGACTGGGGAGCGCGGGGGCCTCATTATGATTGTGGCTGTGTGGTTGTGGGTGTGGCTGTGTGGTTGTGGGTGTGGCTGTTGGACATCAAGGGTCATGGTAGGATTTTTGCTGTGTGACCTCCACACTTCGGCTGATTTATGAGTAAAATCAGAACACTGCGCTGTCCCCAGCTTGAAAGCTGGAAGCTAGGTGGCAAGACCTTCTAAGGCCACCTCCAATTTCTGTATCTCTGTCCTGGTTCTGCTGGGTGTGACAAGCTTTCATGTTAACCAGCCAGGAGGGAGGGCTGTGGGAAGCTTTGGGAAGCCTCGTTCCTTTCTCCATGATTCACTGCCTTCATTTGTTCGCACATTCAGGAAACACTAATGTAGCCCAATCCTTATTCCCATTCTACGGATGAGGAAACGGAGGCTGGCAACCCTTGTTATGTTCGCAGCCTTCCCGTCTCTCTGCTCAGGCCGGGAGCCCTCGACTTGCCTTGACTGTCATAGCAGGGGCTCAAGGATTTGCACGGGAAACCGGAACTCTCTGGTCTGGGCAGCTGGACATAATCAGCTCCCTTGAATGGGTCAGTTCTTTTTCTGGGCCATTGCTAGCAAATCAATATTCGATTGTGCCACCCAGTGTGGTGCTTCTAGAAACGACAGAGAAGATCAATAATCTTGATAAAATCTAAATAAAAACGTCTCAAGTGAACAGGAGGGGAGGAGAAGTGCGCAGGGCCCCCGGGGAGTCCATCAATCTGTGGCTGACGAATTACCTGGGTGGCGCTTCTGCCACCGGCATCCGGGCTCGGGACAGGACGGCGTAATTACTTCTCGGGCGCTGGTTGTCTGGAGCGAGACGGCCCATTTTTCTTGTTTATTGCTACTGGGTTTCAAGAAAGTGTTGGCTGAGTCCCACCTCCACTCCCTTATCTAAATATTGGATTTATGTGGCGAGGCCTAGAGTGTACCCTGCATTAACGGGGACTCGGTCCCTGGACCCTCCTGCTGCGAGAGTCTCACATGGGTGCTATCGGTGGGAGTCTGGACAGCCCAGCCGTTCATAACCATCACCCCATCAGTGGTACCATCCATGCCCCTCCTTCCCCACCCCCTGCTCTGTGCCCAACTCAAGGCAGCCGGGGTGAGCTGAGGCTGAGAATGAGTCAGGACTTTGGGAAGGACTGTCCTGCCTACACGGGGGACGGAGGGACAGGGGCAGCTGGTCAGCAGGGCCATCTTCCCATGGCCAACTGTAACCTGCTCCACGGAGCCCCAGCAGGGACTCGCTGCAACCAGGGCATCCTTTTTTAAACAAATGACCTCAGATCCCCTGACGCTCTAGGATCCAAGTTGCATATCAAAATTCGATGGCTTTTCTTCCAGACGTAGGCTTTTGTGAGCAATGTCAGCTTTCCGGAAAAACATCCACGTGCCTGGTTCTGAGTGCCGTTGAGAATCACATGATGAGGCTCATTGTATGGTGGCACATGCAAGACAGAATCATATCACCCCGTCACCCGCCTGTTCCAGTCCTGCTCCCCACCATATGGCTCCACAGCCTTGGGGACCCAGACGGCTTTCCTCTCTTGCTTGTTGTTCATGATTTGTTGGCCCTATGATTTTGTGACTAACAGCTCAACGCCAGCACGAAGGGACAACAAAAGAATTTAGTTCTGGGAATCCACTCTGTGCTAGACACTCAGCGGGGCATTGGGAGAACAGCAGAGAGTTAACACAGATGTGTTCCTTCCCTCTTGCAATGTAGACTAGAGCACAAGGAAATCACACAGATACTATTCGTTGCAGCTATGATTTCCGCTTCTGGCCAAGACGGAGTAATAGGGACTGGATTTACCCTTCTGTCTGAAACCATTTAAAACCTGGAGAGTATATATGATGCAACAATTTTTCAGACATCAAGCAAGGAAGACACAATGATCCCTGAAAGACGGGAAATGAAAAGGCACGACTCATGAATATTTCCGGATTGTCTGTCTGAAAAAGACTTTATTTCTTTTTTTGTGTTTTGGAAGATATCCTTGTAGAGTTCAGAAGTGTAGGCTATGAGTGTTGTTTTTTTTTCTTCAGCATTTTAAGATGCTTTTCCACGTTTTCTCATTTGAATTGTCTCTGAGGAGACATCCGCTGTCATCCTTCCTTGTCTGCCTCTGCCCTGAACGACTTCATTTTTCTTTGACTGCTTTGAGGGCTTCTTCTTTGTCACTGGCTTTGAGCACTTTGATTCTGAGGTGACTTGGCATCTTGTCCTCTTTCCATGTGTGTGTGTGTGTGTGTGTGTGTGTGTGTGTGCTTGGGGTTTGTTGAGCTTCTTGGACGTGTGCATTTATACTTTTTATCAAATCTGGAACATTTTTGGCTATTAAAAAAAAATTTTTTTTTTCTGTTCTGAAAGAATTAATCACTAGCCAACCCACCCCACAAGAAATGTTAAATGATGTCATTTGGGCTGAAGAGAAATGACACTGGATGAAAATACAGATCTCACAAAGGAATGAAGAACTGTGGAAATAGTAGTGACCCAGGGTAATATGAACATCATTTCTCTTATGATTTAAATCCCTTTAAAAATTGTTGACCGTTTGAAGACTAATAATAATACTGTAGTGTTGGGTTTATAACAAGGAGAAATAAATGGTGTGGCCACAGAGTTCTTACATGTGAGGTGGTATATGACATGAAGGTACACAGTGATGAGTTAAGCCTGTGTAGTTTAAAACCCTCATGCAACCACTAAAACGCCAAAGCCAAAAGTTATAGCTAATAAAACAACAAAAAAAGATAAAATGGAATCAGGAAAACATTCAGTTGTTCAAAGAGAAGGCAGGAAAAGAAGAAGAAGCGAACAAAGAACGGATGTGACAAATGGAAAGCGACAAGCAAGGTTATATGCAAAAACTAACCATATTAATAATCATGTTAAATGTAAATGGTCTAAATTAAGTGTGGAGATTGTCAGATTAGATCAAAAGCAAGACTGCACAATATGCTGCTTACAAAAAATTCACTTGAAGCGCTAAGACACAAATAAGTTAGAAGTGAAAGGATGGAAAATGATATGTCATGTTAAGAATAATGAAATACTGGAGCAGCTATATTAATATCAGAGTAAATGTCAGAGCAAAGAATACAACCAGAGATTAAAAAGTCATTTCATAATGATAAAGGGGTCAATTCATCAAGAGAAAATAAGAGTCTAAAACATCTAGGCACCTAAAAGCAGTTTCCAAATAATGAAGCAAAAATGGATAGAGTTGCAGAGAGAAATAGACAAATTCATAGTGACAGTGGAAGACTTCTCTGTCACTCTCAGAATAATTGATTAAATAAGTAGATGGAAAGTAAATAAAAATACAGAAGATTTTTACAACACTATCAAACAACTTGATCTAATTGACATTTATAAAACTCTTTACTCAACAATGGCAGGATACATACTATTATCAAGTGCACATGGAACATTTACCAAGATGGATCACACCAGCCAAGTCTCAGTAATTTTAAAGGATGCTAGTCAAGCAAAATAAGTTGTTTGTCCGTAATAAAAATAAATTGGAACTCAATGGCATGAAGATATCTGGAAAATCCTCCAAACGTCCTCTGTTCGGGACATAAACTGAGCCTCATATACCTCTCTCCTTCCTCTTGACCTTAAATAGCTTAGTAGCACATACATACAAAAACATAGGAAGCATATTATCCTGACACCCAAAACCAGACAAAGATGTCACAACAAAACAAAACCACACGTCTCTGTCATGCCCGAGTTCCTGACCCAGAGAAACTGAGATAAAGTGCAGGGTGTGTGGGGGCCTCCCCATCTGCTTCCTTCTTGGGGAGGGCAGAATTCACTGGGGAGGAAATGCCAGCCCTGGTGCTGCCACAGAGCCAGGCCATCGTCATCAACAAATCAACCAGCCCCTTGCTGTGCCCACCACTCACGCAACTAGCACAAAGCCACGGGGCCAAGGAGAGATTAGCGAGCAGCTGACATGCGCCCCCCCTCACCTCCCACTGCTGGGCCCTGGCTGGCTCCCCGCCCCGGCCTGCTCCTTCTCAGGCACATCTCCCTGCTTAGCAGCCTTCCCTCAGCACAGTAATCTACGTGGAGCTCAAGGCTTCCTCCTCTGCGTGGGTCTACACCTTCCACACACTTCCCTTCTTGCTAGGCTGACCAGACGTACGATCTTAAAGATTTATTTTTATTGTTTTTTGACAGAGAGAGAGACAGACAGAGACAGAGAGAAGGGGGAGGGCCCAGAGCAGTCTCCACAGTTGACAGCATTAGTTTTCCATGTGGTTTCACTCCACAGGTGGGCACAGGGCTGCGCAGGGCAGGAACTGGGCCGGGATCCTCCCACATAGGCCCCGGCAAGAACTGAACTGGGGGCACACCCCAGCTCAGCATGTGGGTCCTCCTGGATCGGGGTCGGGATTTGATCCTCAGGCCCCGGGGCTGCAAAGAGAGCGTTTAACCTGCTGAGCCATCCCAGCTTCCCTGGACGTATGATTTTAAATGGGACTGAAGACCACGGGGCTGTCCCCTTTCAGACGGTAGGTTTGGTCAGCCAGTAGACTTGGTAGACTCCACCATTCACTTCTGGTTTTCCTACCCATCGCTACACACACTGCTGCTGATGTCAGTGTTTCTATGGGGCACGACAGCTGCCCCTCCCTCTACCACCGCATTTGGAGGGGCCCTCCACCCCCACCCCTGCACCAGGGCCCCCGAGGCGCCAAAGCCTCACAGTGTTCCATGGCGATGTAGAGTGCCGTTGTGGTTGTGGCTGTGGTTGTAGTTATTTCGTGGAAACATCTTTGCAGGTGAAAAATATCAGGACAAGATGCAGGGGTAGGGTGAAACGAGGAGCGCGGACATCCAGAGGGTGTGCTGCAGAGCAGACATGCAACAAACATCAGCTAGGTGGAGGCGTGAGTGAGTGGAGAGCACAGTCCTGTGACATTCCAGAAATAGACGGACGCCGTGGCCCCGGGCTGAATTCATCCATGCTGGCGGTTTCTGGAGGGCAGACTCTGGGTCATTCATTGTTCTGCCTTTGGGTTTCTCTGGCCTGAGGAGAGATAGGGAGGTAGGGTGTCTATTTTCATACCTCAGAGAGCCCTGTGGGGAGCGGAGAGCAGCCAGCTGGCTGCCAACACCTAGAGTGTCAGGTGACCTGAATAGGGGAAGAGGGGACAATGAGGGCTGCCACTTCTGACCTTGACACTGCCCAGAAAATGCCAGTTAGCGGCATCATAGGTCACATCCTCAGCTAGTCATTCAACCCCAGACACCAGAATTCACGGAGGAAACCGTGTAGGGTGAGCAATTTCATTTGCACTGTTCTCCGTATGTGCTGCTATATGTATACATATACATACACACGCACACACATATACATATATATCCATGGAGACAAACAACAATATTTAGTCTCTATGGTTGCCCAGACAGAGAAGTCCCCAGCACGACCCCCATTGTAGAGAGGAGAAAACTAAGGCGCTGGGAGGTACCTGACCAGAGTCCATGGCTAGTGGGTGACAGAGAATCACGCCTCTGACCCGTAACCACCTCACTGCAGTGACTCTAGAACCAGACCCTCTCTCACCCCCACTGTGGTGCACACCAGCCTGCACTATTCTTGTCCTTGTAGGCACCTGCCGCCCCCATCAGACCAGCGCCACGGACGGTGGACACCCCGTTTGTATTCCCGTAGCCCCAGGGCCCACGGCTCCCCAGCAGCCCAGTGATGGATAAAGGAGAGGAGAAGGCGTGTGCGGCCCAGAATCCTGGCTCAATACTTGTCGATCGATGGAGCTCAGTGGTGCCTGGGGGTCTTGCTGCACGAAGGGCTGTAGGAGAAGTCGAAGCAGGACAAGAGCTCCCATGAGCCCAGGGCCCCAGCTTCTAGTGGATTCGCTGAGGCCGCTGCCCGTGAGCTGGCTGCGTGGCTGTTGTCTCTCCTCCCACACAGACGCACAGTGGCACCCACGCGTGGCAGTCTCCATGCCTCTAAAGACCCAGCAGAGGGCATGGCAGACACACTGGGTGTGCTGTCAGATAACACAGCTCTTTAACACAGAGCCTGGGGAGCGCCTCGGGGACCCTGGACCTGCGACCCAGACTAGTGATTATGCATCAGTCATCCCCTTCAAAGGCCTGGAGTTCTCCCTGAAGTCACCAGGACAGACCAGAGCCTCTCAGGGTCTCTCCCAGATTGGCTCTCCATCAGCAGATGTGTAGCAGTTGGGAGAAGACACGTGAGGGCTAGGGCTGCCGGGAGGCCCCGCGGGGATCCCAATCCAGCAGGAGGCGTTTGCATGGATGAGGCCATCCCTCTCTTCTGGTCACTAAGTGCCCGGGCTGGGCAGGAGTATGCCTGTCCTCTGAGCGGTTATGGCCACCAGACCTGGCTGCAGGGGTAGAAGCAGCCTCGGTCTCTCTGACGAGGCCCTCTGGCCGGCAAGCATCCCTGGGGGCAGCGCTCCTGGGAGGCCTGGGGGGCTGGCCACGCCCCAGGGACTGACCCCACAGGCCAGGCTTTGCCTCAGTCCTGCCACCTCCAGATGGGGCGGCTTTGGGTGAGTCCCACGGCCTCTCTGAGTCTCGGTTTCCATACCTGGGTGGTGGAGGTAGGGCTGCAGGGGGTGGGGTCAAGAGCTGGCCTGGCCTGACCTTGAAAGCCAAGTTCAAGGCTGGATCTTTGCTTTGGGGAGGAGAGAAGCCTCTTCTGAGCTTTAACCAGCTGGAGGGCAGGAGGAGTTTGCATTTCAAAGGGGTCATCAGGCACATTATGGGCTGTGAAGACAAAAAGATTAAGTGCCACTGAAGAGCTTAGACCTGTGATGTCCCTGGACTTGGCAGCAGCACCCACCAGCTCAAGCCCAGCACTGCACACATGTCTCCTCACAAAGTCTCCACAGGGCTGGGGGGTGGGGGCGAGGAGGTTTCCACCCCACTTCACAGACTGAGACTCTGAGGCTTTAGGAGGAATTGACTCTAGAATGGAAAGGACCTTGGAGACCACTCCTACTTACAGAAGAGGAAACTGAGGCCCAGTCCCCTGGCTGTAAGTGGATTGGCTACATGAACTCAGGTGGTCTGCCTCCTAATTCCTTCTCTGAACTCCTAAGCTTCCTCCACCTAAGAAGTCCATGCTCTGTGCTCCTCACACTGCCCCTCTCCCGCCCCCTCCTGGGGACAGCTGTCCCCATAGGCTTGTTCATCCACTGAGGTCATTGAACTTAGAAAATTCTAGGGTAGGATTTGAACCCAGGTCTACCTGGCTCTAAAGCTGATTGGTTCTCCTCTTGGAACTGTGATGTCCCTCAATACTTTTGAAAAGGTCCAGAGGCCAGGCGAGAGGCTGTGGGCCTGAGAACTGGGGAGGGTTTCAGGAGACGGTGCGTCCTGACAGGTAGAGAGACTCTGAGAGGCCAGAGGGTAGAAAGGGCAGGTGCCCTGGTGAGCAGGAGCGTGGAGAGGCAGATGGCAGGGACAGGATGGGCCCACACCCATGTGCACTTTGGCATCAGGGCGACCTTGGACTTGACACCCAGTTCTGTCTCTGTCTGGCAGATGCTGCAATTTGCCTAACCTCCCGGGGCGCTGCCTCCTGTCTGTGAAGTGAAAACCACACCTCCCCAGGCTGTTATAAAGCCAGGGTCAGGAAAAGATTTTACAGCTTTTCAAACACGTTGTCATACTTTGATCATGTGTATGTTGTTCAGTGTTTCAATTGATATGATATTGTGAGCATACTTTTCCATCTATTTTGACCTCAAATTAATTCTCAAAGATATATCTGCATAGATATATCTGCCTGGGCCCCGGCTGACCCTTTCCTCCCTCCGGCCTCTCAGAGTCAGCCCACCCGCTGGATGTGACGCCTCCTGAAACCCTGCCGAGTTCTCAGGCTCACAGTAGCTAGTGGGGAAGTGGGTGGTGCCTCACGAAGTGGAACGAGGAATAAGGGTAATGCCGCAGGCCTGGCAACTGAGCTAGGAGTTCCGCATGCCCTGACGACTCACCGCTACTCTGCCAAATATTATCCCTGCCTTTAAAGAGCTCCATTTCCCCAGAGGAAGAGCTACTTTATTAGAGAAGGTCCTTCTCCTCCAAGACAGAGCATGGAGGCCAATACAGCTCCCTGGGGGGTCAGCATCACTTTGGAAATCGATGCGCTATGATTGCGAATCCAGCCTCTGTCGCCAGCTGCCTAATTTAAGCTGGATCTTTGCAGGCTTCTCCCCCTGTTCTTCCGCCCCCGTGGACTGGCACAGCGGCTCTGAGAGCATCATTGATCTTTTCACTAAAGTGTCCTAATGAAATATAAATCTGTTGTCACTTAAAGAGCCATCTGTCATGGCGGCATGGGAGAAATGCTACCAGGAGAACAGTAACCATAATTTCATTCTAAGACCCAGCCTTCCTCCCCCATTACCTGCTAGAAAAAGAAAATCGATTTTCTTTTACTGTTTCATTTTGTTACAGGGCAGTAGGGGAACGGCCGTCAATAGGATGTTAAAGATATTTCCAATTATTGTGCAAGTTCCCTGTTGCAAGGCCCCGTGACCCCTTGCAATGAGTTAGCACCTGTTTGCACAAGAGGGAGCTAACCAAGGCTTACCCCGTGCTCCTGTGCCCGGACACGCTGCCTGGGGTTCGTGCCGAAGGAGGTGACAGGTGTTCAGGATTCCCAGGGGGCCTGAAGTCCCAGAACATACAAGCACCAGCCTTACATGGCCCCAGGCCATTCCTGGGACAAGTGGTCAGGAAGAGCTGGAGCAGAAGGAATTTCCAGGAAAGAGAGGAGGCAGGGACGGTTGCTTGCCCAGGAGGGTGGGGGCACATGATTTCCGGGCAGGGCTGTGTCACCCTTTTTGAGTGGCGTCACCAAGTCTGACTCTCTGAAGGTCCACCTGCTTTATCTCTCTAAGTGGGGTCTTTGAGACAGGGGGGTGGAGAGGTGAGAACTGGTGTGTCCCAGTGCCACCCAGCACATTGGGAGCAGAAAGGGGAAATCTGATGCTCTCTCCGGTCAGCTCCTTAAGGCAGGTTGTCTCTCTGAACACCAACTATTGCGGGGAAACACGTCGCCCCAGCCTGTATTTTATGTGCCCATAAGCCTGGATTTGTGTCGGAAGGCACTTTAAAAATCAGCTTTATTGAGGTAATGTAAATGTAATAAAATCCAGACATTTTAAACATACAGTTTGATGAGTTTTGATATGGATATAGTTTTTTAACCCCCTTAACAATCACACTGTGAATACTTCCACTATCCCCCAAGTTCCCTCATGTTCGTTTGCATTCGCCCCCTTCTCATGACCCATAGCCTTTGTCAACGGATCTGCACTCTGTTACTATGGTTTTGTCTTTTCTAAAATTTTATATAAATGAATTCATACAGTGTGTGTCTTTATTTTTTTAATTTAGCACAATGACTTTAGTCAGTTGTTGATATCTTTTTATTACTGAGTAGTATTTCATTGTATGGACATACCACATTTTAATTATCTATCTACCAGTTGATATACAGTTTTTCCAAGTATGGCTATCTTGAGTGAAGGGCTACGGATATTCTTGTACAAGTTTGTGGGTGGATGTGTGTGTTCTTTACTCTTGGTAAATACCTAGTAGTAGAATAAGTGGATAATATGTTAAGTGCATACTTAACTTTTTAAGAAACAACCAAACTGATTTCCAAAATGTCTACACCATTTTGCATTCCTACCAGCAATGTACAAGAACCTCAGAGATTCAACAGTCTTGTCAACACTTGGTATTGTCAGGCTTTTAAATTTTAGTGGGTATATGGTTCTATCCCTTTGTGGTTTTAATTTACATTTCCTTAATAATCATGTTAAGTATCTTTGTTTGCCATTATATATTTTCTTTGGTGAATTATCTATTCAAGACTTCTACCCATTTTTTTTATTGAGTTGTCAGTGCTCTTAATATATTCTGGATGCAAGTCATTTATCAGATGTGTATTTTACAAATAAACTGTAGTTCTTTCAATATTTAAAGGTGTCTTTTAAAGAGCATACATTTTTAATTTTGAGAAAGTCCTGTGTATAACTTTTTTCTCTTATGATTCATATTGTATGTGCCCTTTTTTCCCCCTAAATCAGTCATCATTTTTTTTTTTTCATGTTTTCCTCTAAAAGGTTTTAGTTTTAGTACTTACTTTTAAATCTAGGATCCATTTTAAGTTAAATTTCTATGAGGTGTGAGGTAAAGGTTGGGGGTGATTGTGTGTTTTTCTCCTGTAATGAATATCCAGTTGAGAGGACTATTCACATCCCATTGAATTAACTTTGCACTTTTGTAGAAAATCAATTTACCATATATTTTTGGATATTTTTTTATCATTTTACTTGAATATGACTGTCTTTATGCCAATATTTCATTTTCTTGATTATTGTAGCTTTATCTTTTACTTGTAATCAGGTAGTATACATCAACTAACCCTGTTCTCCTTTTTCAAAATAGTTTTGGGTATTTTAGGTCTATTGCATTTCCATGTGAATTTTACAATTAGTTTGTCCATTTCAACAAAAATGTCAGTTGGAATTTTGTTTGGGTTCACATTATATCTGTAGGTCTGTTTTGGGAGAATTTACATCTTCACAATATTGATTCTTCAGTTCCACTAACATAGTATATATTTTTTCATTTATTTAGGCTTCCTTTCATTTCTGTCAGCAATGTTTAAAACAAACTTTTTACATATTTTGCTCAATTTATCTCTTCATATTACATTATCTAATAGTGTATATTAAGTTTTTAATACATCTGAAAATGGTATTTTGACAATCTTAGCCTTTGAATTTGAATTTTTAGATCATTGCATTTAAGGTAATAATGGATATGGTTGGGCTTAAATCCACCATATTGCTATTTGTTTCTGTTTGTTCAATCTGTTCATTGTTTTATTATTGTCCTTTTCTAGAATTAATTAAATTTTAAAAATAAGTTTATTTTTATGTCCATTATTTTCTTACTATCTATATTTCTTTTATTTACTGGTTGTTCAAGTATTTATAATATACATCTTTAATGTATCAGCTTACCTGAAATTAATATTCTACTATATTATCCTTGTAACAATAAACTTCCATTTCCTCCCCATTTTTTGTGCTATGATATTACACTTTTACATATCTTACAAACCTCACAATACATTGTTATTGTTTGCACTTTAAACAGTTAATTTTCCTACAGAGTAAAATATGAGAAAACTATTAGGCTTATCATTTTAGTTAGTGTCTTGATGTAGATCCTAATGTCTAAATGTTATAATTTTCCTGTACTCAGAGGACTTTCTTCAACATTTTTTGAATGGCAGGTTTGCTGGTGTTGAATTTATTCAGAAATACTCTTCCTTGCCTCCATTTTCAAATAGTTCCACTGGGTATATAGAATTTTATGTTTATATTTTTAAATTTCTTCTTTCTCTACTTTAAAGATCCCAGGAGATTTTTCAATTACTGATTGAATCTCCTTACTAGTTATAGGTCTATTCAGATTTTCTATTTTATTTTATACTAATAAAATGTCAATACTACCCAAAGCATTCCACACTTTCAATACAATCCCAATGTTATTTTTTTGCAGAAATAGAAAAACTTATTCTAAAATTCACAGGTAATCTCAAAGGATTCTGAATAGCCAAAACAATCTTGAAAATTAAGAACAAATTTAGAGGACTTGCACTTCCTGATTTCAAAATTACAGTAATCAAACCAGTAATGGCATAAAGCCAGATATGCAGATCAAAAGAATAAAATAGAGAGGCAGAAATAAACACTCATATGTATGGTCAAAGGATTTTTGACAAGGATGCCAAGAACATTCAATGGGGGAAAGAACAGTCTTTTCAACAAATGGTGCTGAGAAAACTGAACAGCTATGTGCAAAAGATTGATGTTAGATCCTTACCTACCACAATATTCAAAAATTAACTCAAAATGGATCAAAGACCTAAATATGAGGCCTACAACTATAAAATTAATAGGAAAAAACATGGGTCAAAAGCGTCACGACGTTGGCTTTGGCAATGATATCTTGGATATGACACCAAAGGTGCAGGCAACAACAACAACAACAACAACAACAGCAACAAAAATAGGCAAATGAACTTCACAGTTCTGTTTTTTTTAATTGTATGTTGAAAGACAATGTCAGCAGATTAAAAAGGCAACCCACAAAATGGGAGAAAATACTTGCAAATTGTGTATCTGCTGTATTGAACTCTTTATTAATATATAATGTCCTGTCTCTCATAAACATTGTTTTTGACAGAGAGAGACAGAGACATTGTTTTTGACAGAGATAGACAGAGACAGAGACAGAGAGAGTCAGAAAGAAGGGTGAGGGCCCAGAGCAGTCTCCATAATTGTATGTCATCAGTTTTCAACTTGGTTTCATTCCACACAGGTGGGTGGGGGCCTCACAGGGTGGGAACTGGGTCGGGGGTCTCCCACATGGGAGGCACGCCCCCTCGAGCCAGGGGCCAAACCCGGGGTTAAGAACTGAACTGGGGGCCTCCCGCATGGGAAGCACACCCCAGTTCAGCATATGGGTCCTCCTGGGCTGGGGCCAGGATTCAATCCTTGGACCCTGGGCTTCAAAGTGAGCACTTAACCTGCTGAGCCATCCGTTTCCCCTTTATGCTGTTCTTCTGGATGGAGTCCCACAGGTTTCTTAGCCTCCGCTCACTTTCCTCGACTCTTTTTTCTTTCTGTTCCTCAGACTAAATAATTGACATTATCCTGTCTACAAGTCTACTGATTCTTTCTTCTGCCTACTCACATCTGCCTTCAAATCCCTCTAGTGAGTTTTAAAATTTCAGTTATTGCACTATTTATCTCCAGAATTTGTTTTTGGTTTCTTTTAGGATTCTATCTCGTTAGTGATAATTCCATTTTGTTCATACATAATATTTTGGACTTTCTCCACATCTTTCCTTAGTTCCTTGATCATCTTTAGGACTTGTTTTTGAGTCTTTGGTAGCTCTCCCATCAGTTCTTTTTTAGGATAATTTCTGTTTTGCTTTTTCTTTGAATGAGTCATACCTTTCTGTTTCTTTGAATGCCTTTTGATTTTTTAATAAAAACTGGGTATCTGAATCTAATAATGGTGATAACTCTAGAAATCAGATTCTCCACTTTCCCCAGGGTTTGTTCTTTTTGTTCTTTTTTTTTTTTTTTGGTTTTATTTATTTATTTATTATAATGTGTTTCTGTGCCAAGAATTAGCCTGAAGTATATACTTAGGGCCTTCTCAGATCTTTTCTGAGCGTTTCCTTGGGCTTGCCTGGTCATTTTCTATTTTTCTTCGTATATGTAGTTGTTTCTGAATGTCCTAGTCTTTAACCCATTTCCTGTTGGCCCCCCAAATACTCATTGGCGTTGCTGGCGGCTGCAGTGTTTACATGGTGATAACACACAGATTGCAGTCCTAACCTTACCCCTAAATTTTGCCACATAATATCTCTTTTATATTTATTTTTTCACTGCTCTAGTGTATTAATAGTCTTTGGAAACAAATGACATCATTCTATTGCTAGCACTCTGTTTTTAGTAGTGGAATTTCCATTTACAAAATATAGTAACTCTTGATCACTGGAAATGTCAAATTCTAGAAAACATAACATTCCTACATGTGAAAAAAATCACTAAATGCTGATCATCATATACATTTCTGTTACATTAGAATTAGAGACAAGTTCTGTTTAAATATAACTCCAAGAATAGTTTTTATATTTTATTTTCACACTGAAAACCAGTCAGGTTTGCTTCAGCTTCAAAGAGCATGTTTATGTGAAAGTAAACAAATGCAGCAGTGCGCTGCAGTTTTTTTTTCTAAATGAAAAATGGGTTAATGTATGGCTCCCCCCTCCCCCCAAAAGAAAATAGGAACAATGAAAAGGAATGTTAACAGAGCACCAGGGCTTAATGTCCCAGGGAAGTCACTTCAGCGACAGGCGGAGGCGCTTGCCACATGGGAGTGGGTACTAAGACAATGGCTGCCCAGCTCTTTGCATCTCTGTCCACTTTCTGTGTGATTTGGGGCGCATTACTTGGACTCTGTGGGCCTGTTTCAGAAAACAGGGATCATAATGATTACCTCACAAAGTTCTTGTGGAGTTGAAACAAGGTATGCGTTAGGTAAAGAAAAATAAGTAAACTAAATTATTGGCATTTGACTGGTTTTAACCTATAAATGGTACAGAAGCCTCAAGTAAGAAAGATCCGAGGAGGTGGCCCCTTGCCCACCCCTGACCAGCCCCTCTGCAGCCCAGGTGCACCTTTGCATATTTACGGGTGGTGGCTGCTCTGTGTCAGAGGCTAATGCATCTGCTGTCCCTGCTTCTAACCATCCCCCACTGACCTGTCCGCGGAGCTTCATGTCCTTTCAAGTGGCACCGAAGAGCCCGTGGCTTGGGAAGTACAGAGAATTTCTTAGCTGCTGCCACAAGGCAGCTGTGTCTAGCACTGCAGACATGGGGGTTTTGTTTTCTTTACTTTTCCCGACAAGCGAAGCCTTTTCACTGACAGCTTGCCTCAGACCCCGTGAATGTGAGGACTGGGTTTCGGAAGCAGACCTCTGTGAGGCCCTGTTGGATGCCTTAATCCTCTCAATGTCAAGAGCTCCCAGGGTGCCTTGGAGGAGTGGAACGAGGGGGGGTAGGGGGTCACAGGGGCGGGGGGCGGGGGTGGTGGGGGCAGAAGCCCAGAGGGAGAAGGCAGATGAGGTTAAAACCCCACGCAGATCTGTTTACTCCCATGTGCTCCAAGTTACCTTTAAGTGGGATAAAAGTACCCTCTAATTGTCTTTATCTTTGTTAAGTACTTCTAGAAAAGTCCTACTTGACATTTTAGGAGAAAAAAAACACATAAAAGTCAAAGGCACATCATGTCCAGTGGAAACTGTAGGATTAAACGATCTCATGGCGTCTGCAGTTTATGTCTCCTCGTGTCTGCAAAATGAATCCAGGGGCCGTGGGAAGAGGGGGTCACGCCCCCTATGGGGACCTGCGCCAGGTTCCCCCCACATGTCTGTGTTTGGAGGTGCGTAGGGGTGGGAGGCTTGGCCCTGTCCTCTTGACACCTGTGTCCTGACTGCCCTCCCATACAGCCTTTGTCACCCTTTTTCCTGCCTACAAAACAGGTCCCCTCAGCTTGAATAGTGTATCTACTCCCTGTGGGGTGTCAGCCTTTGACAGCACAGAGGAGCAGTTATGAGCTGTGACCATGAGCCCCTGGCCTGGAGCCAGGTGCTCTGTACCTGCCCTGGGTGGCTCGACCAGGACAGGGTGGAAGCTGGCCCTCCCAGCTTCCTGTGCGACGAGGGCCCCCATCACCCTGAAGGGAAGACTATGAGTCTGCCGACTGGGGTCCTGGAGGAGGGTCATCAGCCCCATCCAGAGAGAGAGAAGGGAAATGCTTAGGGGCTTGGGACTCTGACTCAGCAGGAGGCAAGGTGCGCCAGTCACTTTAACACGTGGCATCTGGTGGATCCCAGTCATTCCTGTAGGGGCGTTTCCTGGACGTGAACTTGTCAAACCAAACGCTCTGGCTGCGTAGGTCTGACGGCTCCACCCTGAAGCTGAGGCGGACAGGAGGTGCCGGCTCTCTGCTCACACAAGTAAACACATGAAGGATAACGGGGCGTCAGGGTCTCACCCTCAGAGAAAAGAGTGACAAACATGAGGAGGGGTGGAAGGAGAATCAGCTTGGTTTTGTGTTGTACTCACCGCCTACGGTTGTAATGTCCACACAAAGAAGAAACGGAGTCATTTGCTCTTGTCGCTTTAGTATTACTGTTTTGGGCTGGCCCTCCAGAGAGGTGGGGCAGTTGAATTCCTGGCCTTCGACAGTGTAAGAGCATCTCCAGAAGCCTCTGACCTTGACCTTCCTCCCGTACTGCCTAAGACCCCTCCTGCGTCTCTCCCTCCGGGTTTTCTATCAGCACTGAACTAGACTCCGGAGCTATGAATTCATGAATATAAATAGGACAGACATGCCATTCATAATCTTTCTGACACTTTCAAACGGCTCAGCAAAATATTGTTCGCATATGCATGAAAGATACACTTCATGCCCGATTCCTAATAAATTATGAATTACTGGGTCCTACTGTTCTTTCCATACTATTTGTCCCTTTAATGATATTATAATTATTACAAACCACCATGGGCATTGTGATAGGGGTTGGGGCTAAGCAGTGTTCATTCAGTCATTTGCTCGTTCATCGATGACCAATTAGTAAGTGTCTCCGGTAAGCAGACGAATTATCCAGAGGGGTAGAGGGACTAGGAGGGGTGAGGTGGGAGCCCATGCCGGGGGTCAGCAAGGACTGTGAGAAGAGACTGATTTCAAGCAAGTGGGTGATGGGAGCCAGAGTTCTCACTGCTGGAGAAAGGAGTTACAAATATGGAAAGAGCAAAACCAGATTCAAGCCCACGTACAGAATTCTGCTGTGCGTGGAACCAGAGCGGCAAGGCAGTAAAAAGGCTTCAAATGTGATTGTGTTGCAGGAGCAACTGGGCTAAAAATAAGACAAAAACCAGGGAGTTGCGTTGCCTTGGCCTTGGCCCACCCACCCGGGCGTCCTCTCTGTGGGCTGCTCTGCCCTCCATGGTGCAGCTTAGCTTTTCTCACTACAGCTCCCACAGTCCCTGGAACTCCTGCTCAGTTGGTCACCTCAAGGGCCTTCACGCCTCACCTGGCCCTGTGTCTCCCCCCACGTCACCCTTTGGCCTCCAGCCAGGTCTCCTGGGAACCCTCTTTCTGCAGGTGCCCTGGGGAGCAGACTTGGAGGCAGTTGAGCATGGAAAATAAGTCTTGGGACGTGCTCTGGAATCCACACCCGAGGGAGAGAGGGCAGAGAGCCGGACTAGGGGGGAGGGAGAACGTGAAGTTTGATGCTGTCCAGACGAAGGCCTCAGCTGACCTGCCTCATCGAGTGGCTAATGCGAATAAGTCTCCTCCTGGAATATGGGAATACAGGGATGATTGCTTTTATTATTATTGCTACCACGAGCACTCAAAATACACCAAAGAAATCTCAAAGTTTGCTTATTTACTTCAGATTTCTTTCTTTGTTTTCCTCCTTATTTGAAAATAGCTTCTCACTTTGAAATCACTATAGAGTCATAGAAAGTTGCAAAAATAGTAGAGGGGTCCCGTGTACCTTCTACCCAAGTTCCCCCCAGTGTCACCATCTTATATAATAACTACAGTGTAACGTCTAAACCAGGAGTCCAACCACGTTGGCATGATACTATTGACTAGACTACAGACCTTACTGAGATTGCACCCGTTGTTACAGGCACTCATTTGTGTGTGTTGTATAAAGTTCCATGTGGTTTTATCACATGTATAGACTCATATAATCTCCACCATTATCAGGACACAAAACTCATGCATCACCATAAAGGCACTTTGTCGTGCTACCTGTTTATCCTTATTTTTTTTTAATTTATTTTTATTGTTTAATTTTTTTTTTTAATTTTTTTGACAGAGAGAAAGAGAGAGACAGGGAGAGAGACACACAGAGTAGGGGGGAGGGTCCAGAGCAGTCTCCACAGATGCACATTGCTAGTTTTCAATATAGTTTCACTCCACAGGTGGGTGCGGGGCTGCGCAGGGCCGGAACCGGGCCGGGGGCCTCCTGCATGGGCTCCAACAAGAACTGAACTGGGGGCACAGCCCAGTTCAGCATATGGGCCCACATGGGCCGGGGCCGGGATTTGATCCTTGGACCCTAGGGCTGCAAAGCGAGTGCTCAAACCCCTGAGCCATCCTGGCTTCCCTATTCATATTTTCTTTTAAGAAAGAAAATGTTTCAGATGTAGTTGAATCCTAAACTCAATTTTATTCCCCATTCTTCATCTACAGAAGTAATTCCCTATTCTCCATCCACAGAAGTAAGCACAATTTCTAAGGTTTCAAATATGTATGTTTCCAAAATAGCTAATACCATTCCAGGTTGCTCAAGTGCTATACTATATTTACTACTCACCACAATCCAGGCATTGTTATCCCCAGTGAGGACACAGAGGAACAGAGAGGTTAAGATAAGCTACACAAGGATGCCTGGTTGGAAGTACTGGTTCTGAAGCTGGAACTACCTCCATAGCCCCTCTTCTATGCTGACACATCCTGGCTTCCTGCCACAGGCTGTTGCTACTTATTATGATGTGTAAGAGATTCATGCACGTCGATTTCTATAAGCACAACTCATTAATGTTAACTGCTCTGTAGTTTCCCCCACAATTTATATAATCATGTTCCAAGTGATGGATAGTTAGGATGTTGAATTGTCACTACTACACGCAACGGTGGGGGAACCCTCCACCCGTGTCTCCTTGTTCTTGTGTGTCTGAGCTCCCTTGTGGTTTGTTCTGGCATGTGGGATTGCAAGTCCTTAAGTACACGGGTTTCAACCTTGAAGGATATGGCCAAGTCTCACAGTATTTGCAACAATTTACATCTCCACTGTGGTGCCTGAGAATACAGATGACATATCCCGATTATTCTAATTTGCATTTCTCTGATTTCTAGTGAGGTTGAGCATCTCTCTTGATTATTGGCCATGCATTTCCATTTTTTCTGTGTCCATGTTTCTATTGGGTCATGTTCTTATCATTTGCAGGACTTTTTTACATGTTCTGGATGATCAGTCTTAATGTTGATATGCATAGTAAATATCTTCTTCTAGCCTGTGTCTTGCTATTTTTTTTAAATTTTGACCAACATGCCTTTCATCATACAGAAATTGAGAGTTTTATTTTTTATTGTATTTAATTCTATTATGTAGTTTGTGCTTTTGCAGGGTTTTGTTAAGAAATTCTTACCCACACAGTCATAAAAATACTTTTTTTCTGACTGTTTTAGTTTTTTTCTTCTTTTTTTGTAGTTTTCAGAGTAGAGTTTTACTTTTTACAGTTACTTTTTGTGTAAGACATACGTATTTCTCCCCTCCATGCAGCTGATTTCCTAGTATTATTTACTGTGACATCGACCTTTTCCCTTATCTGCAGGATGTCCTCTGTTACACGTGGCGTTCCCACACACACACCAGTCTGTTCCTGGCCCATCTCGTGGCTCTTTGCTTTGCACTACACCCCTACCACCTGGTCTGAAACACCAGAGCTTTGTCGTAAATCTGGGTATTAGGAAGGGTAAGTTGTCTTTGTTCTTCAAAATTATCTCCCATGTGAACTTTTGAATCAGCTTGTTATGTTTCACTGGAAACTGTTGAGATTTTAAACACTACAATAGTATGGCACTTGTAGATTAGCTTGGGGGCAATTGACATCTTTAGACCATTGGTCCTTCCCATCCATAGCATGTTATAGCTTCCGTTTTATTCAGTTTTTCTTTTATGTCCTCCAATAAAGTTTTATAATTTTCTCCTGAAAGGTCTTGCACATAGTTTACCAGATTTATTTCTTGGTACAGTCTGTCATTTATTGGAACTTTGGGTGAAGTGTGGCTCCTGCTGGAGCTCAGTCACTGAAGAACTACAGAATCTTAGTCAAGTCCCTGAAATGGCTCAATGTTCAGTTTCCTCATAAATCATTATACCTCCGTCATAGAGTAGGCGTGAAGAGCGAATGAAACGAAGGAAGTGACTGACACCCTTAGACCATTGTAAATATCCGGTCAATGTTAGCTTTTTCTGGAGTTGTGTTTCTGAATGTGTGTGCACTTGCCCATCCGTGACTGTGCTTAGACTATGGTCCCCAGGCAAACACAAGTCAGACGCGACAGCTTCTGACCTCTAAATAATTGGCAGACAGTGCTCTCCCCTTTCCAAAGTAAAACGCCTTAAATAAAGCACTTTCAAAATATATGTTAAACCTAAAACTTCTATTGAATCTCAAAGCAGGGATAATCGTTACATTTTCAAATTGTTCGATTTCAATGAACAGAAAACCAACTACAAAAGAAAATTAATTATAAAGGGTTTTTTCTTTCCTGTTTAAAGTCTAGTGTGACTTATTACCATAATTGTCCCAGTCTTCTTCAGAGCAAAAATGCTTAAAGTAGTTTCATTTCTTTTAAAGATTTGCTTTTATGTCCATGTTTTATTATAAACATTTCATATCTTAAGGAAAAGTACAAAGAAGGAGAAATGTCCCCAAATCATAGCACCTAAGTAGAACCAAAGCTAACATTTTGGTCAATATCCTTTTTATATTTCTTGATACCAAGAAATGGGCTTTTGGGGAAAGCCGGGACGGCTCAGCGGGTTGAGCGCTCGCTTTGAGGCCATGAGGACCGAGGATCGAATCCCGGCTCCGGCCCACACAGGACCCACGTGCTGAACTGGGGAGTTCCCACAGTTTGGATCTCTAACTGTCTCTGTCTCTGTCTCTCTCTCTATCTGTCAAAAAGTAAAGTGGAGATAACTATGCACTGAAGACAAAAAGATAATTTCTCTCTATAAATGTGAAAAGATAAAAAAAAAAAAAAAAAAAAAAAAGGATTTTTTTTTAAAAAAAAAAAAAAAAGAAATGGGCTTTTGGGTTTGGGCCCACTTATTATTTTTTTCTCTCGTTAAGATACTGTGGCTATCTTTTCACTTTAAAAGTTGCAGAATGACATCCTTTTATAGCATTGCATTATATTCCATTTTATAGAATTGTGCTAATTGATCAAATCTACTCTCTGGGTCTGTTTGATCTTCTAAAATAAATTATGTCCTAATGAACCACGGTGGCAAACCTCTTTGTTAATTCATGGGCCTGCCTCCATCAGTAAGTTCCTTGGGAGTGAGATTATCAGGATAAAAGACACCTTCATTTTATAGTTTGACACATCTTGCCAAACTGCCTTCCTGAAAACCTTGAATCAATTGGGCCTGCCTGCACTGGAGCATGAGGCTGCCCGTTTTCCAATAAGCTAAGCGGGTCTGTCAGTTCTCTTAATCCTTCCCTATCTGCTGTGTGGAAGCAAGCCTTTCTTTGTATATGCATCCCTTTGATGAGTGGAGAAATGAAACATCTCTTCATCTGTTTATTGGCTTTTTGAATCTTCTCTTGTGGGTTGCCTCTCTGAGTAGCACATACATCTGTATAAAGGTTCTTTGCGCATTAACATTTTGTGTAATATTGTGTAACAGCTCCTTGGCTTTGGGCTTGGCCACGTGGCTCACCTTGGCCAATGGAATGCTAGCAGATGTGACGCAGGCAAAGGTCTTTGATGTGAGTGGCTGAGCTTGTCCTCTTTTGCTTCCGTCAACCCCATAAAACGACAATGCCCTTATTGGCCTGCTGGTCTCAGAGGAGTGAGACATGCATGGAGCAGACCTGACCCAACCCATGATCTGGGGCCAAGCTTAGCCCAGCCCAACCAAGGTCATCAGAACTGTAGCTGCTGACCCACAGACATGAGTGAACATAGTGATTGTTTTAAGCCACTGAGTTTGGGTTGGTTTGTTATGCAGCTGTGTTATGACAAGAGGTGACTGACACATTGTCATTCTCACAGTGGATGGGTCCAGGTACAAGGTGGCCCCTGGCTGAGGGGGCCAAAGTGGAAAGAACAGTGGCTTCAAAGCCCACAGAGGCCCCTCATGGGCACTGCTGACCCCCAACTTCAGCCCAAATGCAGAGACACCCGTGCGGCACCTGGTCAACCTCCTTAAACAATGCCGCCAACGGGCTCGTTGGAAACACCTTTATTCTCTGACTTCCATGTGAGGGGTGGGGTTTCTCCACTGCCATCCAATCCAGGTGTGAGCCCTGGGCCTTCACCTGTCACTCTGCAGCGATGACTGCCCACTGGGGATCATCATCGAGGGCCTCGCAGCGTCTGCGCTCTTCGCCCTACACTGTGGCCTGGCTCCTCCCTGAACCTCCACTGGAGCCCAGTAACACAGAACCCCGTGCCTCTGCTCAGCACCTCAGTGCACGTATCGAGTCAGAATGACCTCTGTTGGCTCCTTCGTTTGCACTCACCGTGGCTCGGGTTCTGGGAGAGGGGCACAGTTGGTGGGGGCAGGGGACCTGTCTAGGCCTCAGAGAACATGGGAGAAAAAGAGAAATCCAACAGCAGAGCTAACTGAGGTCACCCCGGAGGCCCCCTTCCCCAGGTGAGCACGTTGCACACCCTCCCAGAATCTGTCTGCCGCCCTCATGGTGGCCTGGGGCTGCACTGAGCCCCCAGAGCAGACTCCCTGCTCCCCCGCTACTCTCGGCTCAGATGCCCGAGTGGTTAGATCCCCTCCCTCCCCGGTGAGAACCCTCCAGATGGAGGCGACCTTGCCAGAGGCTAATGCTTGAGCCTCAGGGGGCCTCCCTCTTCAGAGCCCCTTCTAAGGCCCCAGTGGGGCCCAAGCAACGTGGTTAATGAGCATCGTCAATCCAAAGATTAATTGGGATAAGTAACTGCCAGGAAACCTCGCTATGCCCTGAAATCTCAGTGCTCAGATAGAAAACAACCTTGACAGGAAGCTTCCCAGATTTGACAACAGTCCTGAGAATTCGCATGACATAATCTATATGAATTGTGCAGGTGAGAAAGAACTTCAACTCTATCCATGTAGAAAACCATTCTATCAGACTCAGCTGGAAGGAACCTGGATTCAGCCTTCTATTCTCTGACAGATAATGATGTTACAACATTGTTGTCTTAGGAGGAAGCGAATAAAGAGAATTCGGCCTGAAGAAGTCAGGGGAGAAAGAAAGCCATGAAGGTGTGTCCGGAAACTAAGTCAGAAATATAGTGGGATTTCCCTCGATTTCGTGCTGGTTTTGGTAATGGTCTGTTGATTTGAAATCTGTAATTCAATTGTGATTTCTTTTCTCATTCTAAATAAATATTAAATTGCATGGTTAATTTGGATTCCTAATTCTATGTCCTTTTCTTTAAGAGGATGCTCCCATTGGTATCATTTTCAGACCCATGATACCTGGATCTGCCACCTCTGGGGCTTCCGACTGCACATGGAATAAAACAGAATTTCTTCCCATGCTCAGCATGGCCTCCCGGACCCCTCCCTGCCTGCTCTGACCAGCTTCCCAGCCCTCCTCCCCTCACTCACCACACTGCCAACTGGTGGGTGTCTCTAACTTCTTCTCTGACTATTGAGCTCGGGCCCACCAGGGTGACTTTGTATTTAATGTATCTCCTGCCTGAAACTTGTCTGGGTTCCTTCAATTTTTCTTTCTAGGTTTCAGACCTCAGCTCAAGGCCACCTCCTCTGAGAAGGCCTCCGGGGTAATCCTGACTAAGGTGGAGACCCCTCCCACCCTGCCCAGCCCAGTCACTGCCATACCCCTTGGCTTTGTTTAGTGATCCGAAAGCATAGTGTTCCCTCTTCAGTGCCTGTCCCCTTCCCCCACCCTGCCAGCCGGGGCCCGTGAGTCCCAGGAGGGCATGGGCCATGCCTGTCTGGGACCTCACTGTCTTCAGCACCTACAACAGTGCCCAGCACCCAGTTAACACAGTGATTAGACTGTTGTTCATAGTTCAAATTGATGTCTCCTTTCTAGAAGGTGTCAGCACTATGCCTTGAGAGCCGCAAAGCGTAGAAACCCACTCATTTCACTCTAGATACTAATCCCAAATGAATCGCAGGGGAGTACACAGAAAGGGAGGTGTCGGAGCGGGTAAGACCCTTGGCTTTTATAATCAACCAGATCGGAGTTTTTGTCTTGGCTCCGCCAGTTAAATAGCTGCGTGTGGCGATGCTAAGCAAATCCTAGCATCTCTGAGCCCCGGGCAGCTCCTGTGTAAATGGGATGGGAGCAGTACCTGCCGTGCATGGGAGGCGCTCAGCACAGAGCCAGGGGTCTGAGGAGGCTCAGTACATGCCGACTAGTGCAGCACCCCATGGTTCTCAAGACGGCGTGCTTTGTAATGAGAGAGCCCAAATATCCAACCATAGGGGCTTGTCTGCAGAAGCTACATGACATCTGTAGAGCAGAGGCCAGCAAAACAGCCTGGGAGTTGCTTGGTGGGTGCCTCCCCGAAGGTGCCATCCCAGCCCCAGCCTCCTGTTGCCACCAATTAAGGACACCAGTTTTGGAGTGGACATACAACCTTGGTTGTATTGGAGCCAGTGTACATTTGGGGGCTGGCTCGAGAGAAACCTAATCTTAAGTAACAGTTGCACTGCACTGAGTCCATCCTTTGTGCAGGACCCTGTGCTCCATGTGTCACCCACATCTGCCCTGTCAACCCCCACCAGAGGACTGTGACCTTGGGGTTGTTACCCCCATTTTTCCAAAGCTGTGAGTGAGCTGGGATTCAAGCTCGGGTCTTTCTGGACCCTGATCCCATGACCAGTATTGCTTTAAGATTCTGGAGGCCCTCACCCTGCTGGTCCCTGATCCCCACCAGGTGAGCAGAGCTGGGAAGAGCACGCAGGTTGGTGTTGACAGGCCGGGGTCCAGGCCCTCAGCAATGAAGGCCCCAGGGAAAGGGCTGGCTTACCCAGGTGGCCTCGGTTTTCTTGTCTGTCGAATGGGGCTGCAGTGAGAAGTTCCACCGCATGGCTTCGTGTGGGGGTGAGATGAAATCCTCAGCATAAGGAGCTTGGCACTGAATGTGGCTCTGGTTGTGACATCGATTGCGTCCTTATGTGAGGCAGGCCCCCTCCCTGCACGGCCTCCCCTGGCTGCCTCCCGCCTGTCTCCTCCCAGCCCCCCTGCCTCTCCTGCCTCATCTTTAAGTAAAGACTTTCCTCACCTCTGCTGGAGCGCTCTGAATCCTGGCCTCATGGGGGGAACAGGGACACGGCTGTTCCGCCTGGTTCTCAGGAAGCCGAGGTGCCTCGGAATAATTTATTAGGCAGACTTTCTCCATCAAAGGGCCTGAAATTCCAGAATAGTCTCTCTCTGTTACCTGCTGGGAGAGTGGCAGGGTCCTATGGGTTTAGTGAGCCCTGGAGTCTGCAGCTCCCAAAGGGAAGCCTGGCTGCGCTGACCTGGAGTAGAAGGGGGGAAGGCTGCTCTGGCTGGGGCTGGGTATTTGGAGTTGGCTTTCCAGGGCGCTCCTGAGGGCGTTGAGCGAGAACTCCGGGCAGGAGCCAAGGGAGGCCTGGGTGCTGCTGGCACTTCCAAGGGGCCGGCACAGCTGTTTGGAGGAGGGTGGAAATGGCCACCCTTGCTGTTCCCATCTGTTGAGGCTCCCACTTGAGGGAGTCTGGGTCACTGAGGGTTGGGTCCCCCCCCCACCAGCTCTGGTCTCTGTGACCTACTCCCAATTCCCTCCAGGACTCAGCACACACTTTACATATGTGCAGAGTGTTCTGGGCATGAATCCCTTCCTTCCCTTGATGGTTGAGATGAAGACAAGAAACAGAAAACAGATGCAACCACGTGGAGCAAATCTATTGACTTTTATTCAACTAAAGGGCAAGCTGGTTTTGCTGGCTTGTAGCATTTTATTGCCGGAAGAGGCCTTAAAGCTACAGGGCCTGACACCTTCCAGGACTGGGCCTTGCCTGCTGCTCACATAGGGGCCCTCCTGCCTCAGCTGGGAGTCCCCGGTTCCGCTGCAGGTGGGCACGCGCTCAGCCCAGGACACTTCCAGCCGCGCACGGAAACCCGTCTGGCCACGATGACACTGGCTGTTCTGACATATTGGGTACCTGCCCAGGTCCAAGCCCTTGTCTGCGTCTCCCATCCGGTCGCCCTCTCCTCCCACCTGGTGACATTCTCAGCACACAGCGCACTGTGAAAAGCCCAGGGACCACTTCCTGGCTGAAGTCTTCTCTGCTCCCACCAGGGGGCGCTAACCGCTCGGCTAGCAGCGCTCCCTTAGGCTCAGCAGCATCTGGGGGCCTTGGCCCAGGATCCCCCAGGCCTGGCAGGTCATCCCTCCTCATCCTTCATGTCTCAGCTTAAAAGTCCCCTCCCTTGTCCCGCAGTCTAGGGCTGTCACTGCCTGACCCTGTCCCCGGGCCACACGC
>PVKE010009458.1:0-44814 GCA_004027555.1 Craseonycteris thonglongyai
TCCCCCAGTTCAGTTCTCTCTCTGTCTCTGTATCTCTCTCTTTCTCTCTCTCTCTCTGTCAAAATTAAAACAAATAAATAAAAATATATTAAATCTACCAGTCATCCTAGTACTGTTAGTAACTAGTCTTACTGTTTATAAGGTTATTATATGCTCTGCTTTCCAAGCTAGTGGGTTGACTTTAATTGTTCCGTAGTATTGCGTTTATGCAAGTTTGTTATTGATAAAACAAATTTGTCCAAAACAGAACTGAATTTTAAAATACCAAATTTTCTATAAATTCAAATAATGTGGTCCATATCCACCACCTAAATTTAAACTATTAACAGTTTACTTGCTCCCATATCAAAAAAAATAACTCTTTTGGAAAAATATTACATTTTCCTGCTCCCTCCAACAATTTCTTGTTTGTCATGACCTTGACACATAAAATTCACAAGCTGAGGTAAATTTATTTTTAAAGAAATAACATCTTAAATGATTTCTTGTGTTATTTTGAACTTGTACATGCCATGAGTAGAAAAAAAAAATGTGCTAGAATATTTCTAAACTGCATCTCTTTTACCTGTTATTTGGACTCAGAAGTACATGACAAGACAAAGATTGTGTGATATGATGAGAAAAAAGTAATAACCTTGAGGAATAGTAAAATTTAATAAGACTCTTAGGTGGATGGGGCAAAGCAGACAAATAGAACCAGATTGCCCATTCTAGAAATCAAGGGCATGGCTGCTAGCACCTAAGATTAAAAGAATGAGGTAACTGGATCTTGTCATTAGGACAATGATGACTTCCAGTTAGCAACGGCAGATTCAGTTAAGTGGTGGAGGGCAAGGCCACTACAATGAACCAGACAGTTACGGCCAAGACTTGATGTAGAAGCTGTGCTAAGATCATTAAGGAAGAAGAAAGAAGCAGACATCATAAAAGGGGTAAGATACACAGAAATGTTTTTGGACTTTTGGTTTGCTTTAGTTTTAGGATGAAGGAAGTGAGTTTATTTGTCAAAGAAGCAAGAGGAGACAAAGATAACTGAAAGTTTAAAACTTGTGTAACCTTGCAGAAAAAGAGTATCTCTTTCTGGATGTGAGCAATGGAGGGTGGGACAACTGCCATTACAGGTAAGCTTTTAAGTAGGAATAAAAGACGCTGGGAATGTTCACATCTGTGCATTTTTTCTGTTAAGAGTAATTGTGAGTAGGGGAGGGATCTACAGAGTAAAATCATGGTTTGAATTGTTCTTGAGGGAAACAAAAGGGGACTATCCAAGTCTGTAAAATATTGGTATAGTGTTGCTAGTTCTGTCCATGTAGCTTGGGGAACAAGCCACCCATATACCAATAAACAATTCCCTCCTCAGTTTATAGTAGCAACGGTAGCTCGTGTTGGCAAATTTAAGATATAACCAATAAAAAAAAATCACAATAAAGCAGCTTGTTCCACCAAATGTGTTAAAATGAACTTCTAACAATGCTAACTAGCTCATCAGCAGACTATCCATGAGCTACATGAGGAACCCCCAATAAGAATTCACTCTCAGGGATGCTAGGATAGCTCAACAGGTTGAGCACTTCCCTTGCAATGTGATATCCAAGGATCAAGTCCCAGCCCCAGCACATGCAAACCCGTGTGCTGAACTTCTATGTGGAGGGCCCCCGGTTCAGTTTCCACCCTGCGAGACCGCATATCCACCTGCATGGAATGAAACTGTGTTGAAACTAATAATGGAGACTGCTCTGGGCCCTCCCACTTCTGTCTCTCTGTCTCTCTGTCTCTCAAACAAAAATAAATCTTAAAAAAAATTCACTTTCAGAATGAACCTGGCTACAACTTAGATTCAAATATCATCTTTTTTCCTGGATATCATATAGAGTGATAAAGAGAACAAAGGGTGAGGGACCTTGTAAACTCCATAATCGGTGACACCCGCACACATAGAAAATGTACAAAATGTATGCAGTGACACCTAATGACTGGACAGAGCCTGTAGGAAAAGAGTGCAGGATAGCTCAGGGGAGGACCGAGGGACCTATCAGCGACAGATCCCAGAAAGACTTGGCAAAAACAGATACCCTGAAGGACAGGTGCCCACTGTGAAGGTTAAGTCAAAACATTGAGGAAGAAACTCCTGGGGCAGAGATCAACTGAGCTGAGCTTACAAGAGTTGGTAGAGAAAGAATAGAAAGTGCTGATGAGGATCTAGCCATGGCAGAGTTCATGGCTGCACAATAGCCCCCTCCTGAACATGAGTGTCCCCTGGAGGTGGGATCCGGGAATACAAGACAGGCGCAGCAGCCTCCTGACCTTAGTTTGCTTGGAGAGAGAAAGAAATGTGGTGCATGGAGCAACCCACAGAAATGCCATATTTGTAGCAAACAAATATGCCCTTTTGGATCACAGAGAAAGGAAGTCTTTGAGTTGTAGGCAGACTACCCTGATGGGAGGTAGAATAAGCCCATGGCTTGCTTCATCTGTAAGACGTAAGAGTCACAAGAAATTATTTAAAGTTGACAAATAAAGTTAGAGGTAAAGCAAATTTAGCAGTACAAAGTTGAATATTAAGGCTAATACTATTGACTTAAATTGAGGCAAAGGAGGGAAGAGGGAAAGGTATATGAGCTGTCAATGTTATCATTGTTCATAGGTGTAAGCTAATAGACATTGTGTGGGATTAAAGAAATTGTATATAGGTAAGTACAGAATACCCTTCCTCAAAACCAGAACTACCAAAACAAAACAAAAAGGCAAAAGAACCAAATACAGAATGAAAGACAACAATATCAACTATAAAAACAAAATAATCAAAATGTCAGAGTGAAGATCAAACATATTTCTTATCAGTAAATGTAAATGGCTTAATTTACCTATTAAAAGAAAGGCTCTATGCTGTAAGACATACTCCTTTTTTGAAAAGCACGTACAAAAATATACCAGGTAAATGTAAACCAAAAGTAGGAATCAACTTTATCATAAAATGAAATTAAAGCCAAAGAAAGATATTTAATAATGTTAAAGAACACAATTCACAATAAATAAATAAAAGTTAGGAATAACTGTCAACCAGATGCCAATGTAACAATTTTCATACACCAGAATAACAAGCAGTATAAGAGCAAGTAAAAGTCTCATAGGAGACTTTACTTCTCTCTGTGCTAAACAGATTAGATGGGCACAAAATAAGGGAAGGTGTACATAACTTGGACAAAATTAATAGGCTACATATGATTGTTACATAGACATTCAAGACCCTAAATAAATAAATATAGCTTATTTCTAAATGACTGTAGAAAATGGATCTACACTCTGAAGAAAACCTCAAATTCCAAAACTTAAAGTCAGTAGAGACAAATTGAAATTTAGAAAAGAAACCCCCTTTTTCTGGAAAATTTAAAACTTTAAATCAACTATTGTCAAAATAAAATGCTAATCAAAACTGCAGGAAATCTAGAGAGCAACAATAATGAAAACACAATATTAGAACCCATGGGATCACAATAAAGTCAAAGAAAATTCACAGTCTCAAGTCATAATATGACTAAAAAAATTAATTAGGGGATGCTAGGATAGCTCAATAGGTTGAAAGCTTGCCTTGCATCTCGAGGTCCAGGAATTGAATCCCGGCCCCTGCCCATGCAAACCTATATGTTAGACTGCAGCGCAACCCGTAACCACTGGGATGGCATGGTGGCAAATCAATTCCTGCCACCACATGGCTTTGTATCCACCTGTGTGGAATAAAACCATGTCACAACTAATGGTGTGCAACTATAGAGACTGCTCTGGGCCTTCCCCCTTCTCTGTCTCTCTCTCTCTCTTTCTCTGTCTGTCTCTCTTTCTCACCTTCTCTCAAACAATAAAATAAATCTTTTAAAAAAAGCAAATTAATTAAGCATAAGAGCCAAAGTTAGGGAACAAAATAATAAACACACTGGGAGAATTTTTAAAAATATAGGAATTAAAACAGACTTAATGCATTAAAAGAAGCAGAATAAGTAAATAAATAAATGAATATATAAATAGTTTGTTGACTGAAAATCCACAAAACAGACTAGCTGACTAAAAAGAAATAGAAGTACATATGAGGGCTTTCCAGAAAAATCCAGCCATTGTCAATTTAACAACAATGGTTACATGGCTGGATACTTTCCAGACAGCCCTGATAGATACAAAATTAGAAGCAAAAGGAGAATAATGATTATAACAAGATTTATTTATTTATTTATTTATTTTAGTTTTAAGAGAAAACCGCATAACTCTATAGAAATAAACTTCAGCACCTAGAAGAATATGTAGTATTCTAGTAAACTATAATTTACAAAAACTAGCCCTAATGAAGATAGAAAATCTAAACATACCACTGTCTGTAGAAGAAATAAAGAAGGTTGTCTAAGCCCTCTTCTCTGCACCCCATAAGGCATTAGACTCAAAGTCCCACTAACTTTTCCAGAAGTTAAATACCAGGAAATCTTGCTGTTACTTAAATTGGAAGAAAAACTTCCAAATTCTTTTTAAGAATAACATTTATACTGAAGCCTGATAAAGACAGCTTTACAAAAATAACTACAGACTAATCTTAATTATAACTATCAGTGTAAAGTTTCTAAATGAAATATTAGCAAACAGAAAACAATTACGTTTTAAACTTAAATTTTTTTTAATTGTTAGATTTATTGGGGTGACATTGAATGGTAACACTTAGATAGTTTCCGGATGTACAAGTCCACATCACATCATCTATGCATCACATTATGTGCTCACCACCCAGAATCAGCTCCCCTTCCATCACCATATATCCAGTGTCCACCCCGCCTCCCCACCCCACCCCCAAAATTAATTTTTTAGTCATGTGATTTTACTCCAAGATGCACAGATGGTTCAATATTAGAAAATCTATTAACTTAATTCATCATATTAATTGGACAAAAGAAAAAAAATAGAATATGTACTGAGAAGACATTTGACAGAATTAAACATTCATTTCCAATTAAAAAAAAAGAGAGACCAAAAAAGAAAAATCAATTCCTTAATCTGGTTTTTAAAAACTACATGACTAATGTTAATTTCTTTGTTGTTATAAGTGTACCATGGCTGTATAAGATGTTACCATTAGGAGAAGCTGGGTGAAGGATATATAAGAATTCTCTGTACTAACTTTGCAACTTTTCTGTATTTCTAAAATTATTTCAAAATAAAAAGTTAAAAAATATATAAAACATACAGTTCAGCCCAATAGCCAAAATCTTAATGGGGAAGCACTGCGTGCTTTCCTAATGAGTCAGGAATAATATAAGAACGTCCATACTGCCACTACTGTTCAACTTTTTATTGGTCAATGAAATTACAAAAGAGAAAGAAATTTGAGGTTTAAAAATTGTGAAGAGAGAGAAAAATAGTTCTGTTTTCAGTGTCCACTTTTAGTCCTTAAAACTATGAAAAAAAGAGAATGAATTAAAAAAAAAAACTCACTTAAAAAACTCACTGTAAAGTAAGATATAAAACTAACATGAAATGAATAGATTTCAAATATGTAAACCAAAACCACTCAGAATTTATGAGAACATTCCTTTAAACAATAGCAGTGAAAATATATACAGTTTTCTCTGACATAGCCACCACCTGCATAGTTGCTGATACCAGAGCAACTGGCCAGTGTGGCAGGGATATTAGTTGTAAGTAAGAGTGTTGAACAACTAAATATACTGAGGATAATGATAACCAAGTTTCATCAATATTGGTGAAGAAGGATACAAGTACAGAAAGGAGGGTGTGTCTAGAATAAACCCTGCAATGTTGTATTGAACTAGGAGATAGTGTGGAATCATAGTTTTTAATAGCAATAGATGGATAAAGAAATATAGATATAGAAATAGACATAAATGTATGTGTGTATAATGATATTCTGGAGCAAACTTAGCACCAGAGTTTAGTTTCTGAATTCTGAATTTTTATTCTCTGAATTCTTAATTATCCATAACAGAAGGAAAACAGGGATTTTTGGAAAAACTTCTGATTCTAGAGCAGGGGATACACAAAATGAACATCTTGTGCCCCAAATTAGGCAATGTTCCAGAAATGAGAGGAACCTGTCAAAAGAACATGGGAACTAAATTGTCAGGTCTCCCACTGGCCAAACCTAAGATTATGTGAGCATTAAAAGAATAAAAGCAATTAAGATAGGAACAAATAGTCATAGTGTATGAAATAGGCATCTATACTTATATAAATAATTAAATTAATAAATAAAGGAGGAAAAAAAAGTTCTACCTTACAACAGAATGCCAACTAACATTAATTGCTAATAAGTACAAAACAAGTAATCCTTTCAGTGAAGAAGCCTGCTGGCATTATCTTACAAGTGACATAGATAAATATAAGCTATTTTAATCAAGTTAATATCACCCACAATGGGACAGATTGACATGCTGTGCCTCCTGATATGATGCAATGAGAATATGGCACTACTTCTGTAGTATTTCTGTGAAAGATATGTGAGGGCTGTCCGAAAAAAAATCCAGCCATAAATGGCTCTAGTTTTCATATTACATGGCTGGATACTTTCCAGACAGCCCTCATATAACCTGACTCAAATAATGAGTAAACAACATACAAACCTAAATTGGCCTGTGTTCTTCAAAGCTATCAAGATCATGAAAGAAAAGACTGAAGAACAGCTCCATATAGAAGAACATAACAACTGAATGCAACACATAATCCTGGATTGGATCAGGGTCCAATAATGAGCCTCATTAAGTCAACTGGCAAAATTTGAATGGGGTCTCTGGACTAAATTGTAGTACTATATCAACTTCTTGAATTATACTGCAATTATGTTGGAGTGTGTCTTTGTTTTTAGGAAATACTAAAAGGATAATGAGATATCCACTGCTGTAACTTACTCTCAGGTCATTCAGAATAAAAAATGATAATAATTATTATTATAAATAAAAATAGAGAGAATAAGGTAAATTTAACAATTTTAACAATCAGTCAAATTTAACAGTTGGATTATCTTTGTTGAATGAAAAGAAGTTGGAATATCCTCCTATCATTTCTAAAACTTTTCTGTAGATTTGAAACCTCAAAATAAAACAATGAAAATAAAAAGGAAAATATCTAGCTATAAGCTTATTAAAAATGGTACAAAATCTTTATAGGGAAACTTTAAAACACTCTTAAAAAGTATGTTAAGAGGCCTCAAACAAATGAAAAAGACACCATAATGATGGCTCTCTTCCTAAATTAACCTAAAGATTTAAAACAATTCCAATGAAATATATATTAATTACCATCTTTACTGTGCAGAAAAAATCATCTTTATCATAACTAAAATTTATTGAAAGCATTGTGTACCAGGAATTGTAAAGTGTTTTACATAGATATCAAATTAAATCCTCATAACTACCTTAACATACTTGTATTTACCATTATCATTACTTACTTTTTAAATATGAGGAGAAACAGAGATTAAGAATCTACCCGGGGAAGCGAGGATGGCTCAGCGGTTTGCAGCCCTGGGAAACGAGGATCAAATCCTGGCCTGTGCAGACCCATATGCTAAACTGGGGTGTGCTTCCCATGGGGGAGGCCCCCAGTTCAGTTCTTGCCCTGCGCGACCCCCACCCACCTGTGTGGAACAAAACTGATGACATACAACTATGGAGACTGCCCTTGGGGCCCTCTTCCTTCTCTCTGTCTCTGAATCTCTCTGTGCCTGTCAAAAGGAGAAAAAAAGAAAAAGAACCTACCCAGTTTCACACAACTAAGTGATAGGGTCAGAACCTGTGTTCTTAACCATTCTACTCTACCACCTGGGATAGTGGTGTTGGCAGGGAACAGACTACCCTACTCTAAGCTTCATTACTTTTAATGTCTAAACAATTTATTTTATGTAATTAATAAAAATCAGGCAAGAAAATTACTACTGAAGGCATTACTTGGTACAAATATTAGAATAGTGTGGTTGAGGTTATTTTTAAATGAAAACAGAAAAGGTATCTGAGAAATATAACATGGTGCCCACTGCAATAATAATAATAATTATTATTCTTATAATAGAAAGAGTTATAGTAGTTATAGTGTATACTTAGTCCTTTCATTCACATAAATCTACTTATAAAATAATTCCTATCTATGCATTAATATATTCAGCAAACATATATTCCATCATCCAATATATCCTCAGCACCATGTAAGTACAGTAGGGAGAAAGCAAAAGCACAGCCATAGAGTCAATATTTGATATAACATTTTAATTGAGGAAGTCATGAAATACTAAATTTAAGATTTGTGAATAATGATTTCATTGTTGGTATATTAAATACATTTCCAAAACTTAAAATTGCCTGACAGTCTTAGAAAATATTGGAACTTCCAGTGAATGATGGAGGGCAAAATATACTCATTTATCTCTTTTCCCTTCTAAAATTGCCATATGTGGCAGTAGATGAATTTTTTAAAAGCATTAATTCACAAGGACAAAGAGAATAAAGGGAAAAAATTATAGGAATAAAATTTTGGACGGTGGCAAGTTCAGGATACCCTAGAAAGCTCAATCTCAAGCCAGCAGTAGGGGAATTTGAGATGCAACCTAAGTTGTACCACAGAATTACCAAAAATGTCAGCATTGGCTGTTTAAATTCACAGAATCTGGCAACTGAGCTAATGCTCTCTAAACAGGAAAAAATAAATAGTCCAAGAAAATAAACCTCAAGATATTGACAATGGAGTTTCCCCATTAAAACAACCAAAATAACCTACAGTGAGGTTTTCATTCTTAAAGGTCCATCCACATGTGCAGAGTTACCAATAAGCATTTTAATGCCCTACTATTAAATAGGAGCAAATAGCCTGGTTTATTTCTAAGAAAGCCTTTAATGTGAAAGATAAACAACTCTTGACTCTTCTCATAGACATATAAAAGGAGTTATTGGGTACAGGAAAAACAAACAAACAAACAAGGTTTGTTTTTTTTTAACCTAGAAAATAGTAAATAGCTCTTGGACTTCAAAACTACAATAATATACATGAAAGTTTCATTAGAAAAATTCATACATAAAGATAAGTAAATCTCTCAGAAAGTAGAGGGAAAGTAAAAGAGATTGAAAAACCAAGACAACACAACTGGCAGATCAGTCTGGGAAATCTAATATCCAGTCAACAAATAAACACAAACACAGGAAGGCATATTACCTTAAATTTTTGGAACAACGTGAGCTATAAGAAAGTCCTAAAAGCTTCCAGAAATCAAAAAACAAAAACAAAAAGTTTACACACAACAGATAAGGATCCTAAAAGACTTAGAATTCAATACCCAGACAAACTATCAACTGAGTGTACAGGCTGACTAAAGGCTTTTACAGACAAGCACGGTCTCAAAAATTTACTCCTGTGCATGCTTTCTCAGGAACTACTTGTGGGAGTATTCCACCAAAATAAAAGTGTAAACCAAAAAAGAAGAAATCATGGGATCCAGAAAACAGACACAACTCAATAGAGAAACAGAGCAACTCTCCAAGAGTGATGTTGAATGAAGATCACAAGCTGTTAATTGTACATTAATGCAGATTAGAGCAAGTCTGAAGACTCAAAGAACCAATCAATATCTGTGTTTTTTTAAGGTGACCAGATTTTAACATTGGTAAAGCGGGACACCATTGCCCGGGGGGGGGGGGGGGGGGGGGGGCTCTTGATTAAAAATTTGGTTTATCTCCCACCGTTCCCTAGCTTGTCGTACATTCTTTCCAAAAATCGGGACTTTTTTAAAATGCCACAGGACGCAGGACAAATTGTTAAAAATCGGAACATCTGGTTACCCTAGTTTTTTTAAAGATTTATTTTATTGTTTTTTACAGAGACAGAGAGACACAGAGACAGAGAGAAGGGGGAGGGCCCAGAGCAGTCTCCATAGTTGTACCCCATCAGTTTTTTGACATGGTTTTGTCCCACAAATGTGGGCAGGGGGCCGCACAGGGCAGAAGCTGGACTGGGGACCTCCTGCACAGAAGGCATGGTTTCTCCAGCCAGGGATCGAGCCCAGGGAGGAGGAGAACCGAACTGGGGGCTTCCCACATGGGAAGCACACCCCAGTTCAGCATATGGGTCCACATGGGCCGGGCCCGGGATTCGATCCTCAGTCCTGGGGACTGCAAAGTGAGCACTTAACCCACTGAGCCATCCCAGCTTCCCCACCTGTTTTAATGGGTTGAAAGAATATTTCCACAATTTGAGGAGAGTTTAGGGTTAACTTCATGATGAATACAGAGAAAACAAAGCAAATACAACAAAAAGTTTTTTAATTTAGGGAACACAAAATATTGGGCAATGCAAGAAAAGTAAATATTGCATAACAAGAGGTTCAGTTCAAAATATATTGTATAGCTATAATAAGGTAACACTGTATGTTGATATAACCGAAGCTGTAAAAACAATAATGGGAGGATGAACGGAGAGGAATTATAACTATAGGTACTGGGTTACAGGTTGCTTCTGAAGAGAGCAATCAATAGATAATGCCTACAACTAAAATAAATAAATAATAAATAACATCAAGAACTATGTTATTTAGAAGTACAGACTTAGATACCAAAACCAACAGCAAAAGGGAGTTGAAAGTGATTGCAAGACTCCAAGTGTTTGTGTGGTATCCCAGAGGCTTTTGGGGAGCAATAAGTCTAGTGCAACTGTCTGAATCTTTAACTACTGTTCATGCACAACTGATGAAAATTAAAACTAAATTTATTAAAGATGAAAATGAGTGTGTGAGTCTATCTCAGGAGAAGGTAAATAATAGGGACATGTTTTTAATGTGCTTTTTTTATGAAATGAATTTTAGAAAACAATACAAAAGTGATTAAATTAAATATTCTTTTTTATTAGTTTGAGGCATGTGAAACAATTCACTATGTGAAATCTATACTTTTATTTATAGTAATAAAATAAAGGGAAAGGAGCCTAAAAAAAAAGAAACAAACCACCCATTCAGCAAGGAAAGCAGAAGCAGCCGAGAAGTACTGAACTAAACTAAACTAAACTAAAGCAAGACTGCTTCCTGAACATTGCTGAACCGAGCATCAAATTACAGAGAGAAAACATAGAGGTCTATGGTATAATAGTGTGCAGCCAGAAGAAAAAAAAATTAAAGGGAAAAGAGAAAAAAAACTTGATAGAATAATGGCAGCCAATGCCAGAATAAGTCCCCTCACAGAGGAGTCAAGTTACAGAATTTCCCTGACTTCAGAACTGGAAGTAGATTTCCCCCCTTTAAGGAATGGTGAATCACATTAGAACACATTGTACAATCAGTTGGACCAAATATTTGTCAAACATTGAGTAATCTTTAATCCTCAAGAAATTTTGATTTTGCCATAATCTGAAAACTAAACCGTTTTTGAAAAAAAGACAGAAAGCAACGTTTTCTCCTCTCATTCATTTTTCTCAAATGAATGCTGTGATGAGGGCCACACAAGTCTACTATGGGTAGATCTTATAACTATTATTAATTGTCTACTGAAGTGTATCTTTCCATAATCATTTCAGAACTTCCTGCGATTGTGCTTTGAGCTAGAATAACTCTCACTAGCCAATTCTGTTTCTGCGATAGTCACTTGAATTCAGGCTTGAGTCTGCATTTCGTGGTTCATTCAGGATCTCTTCTGAGTGTCTTGCTGTCCATGGCCTTCTGGTAGTCATTAGTGTCTCCACGAGGGTATGAGAAGAGAAAATGGTGGCGAGACATTCAACAATGTTTTTTCTATTTTCTAGTAGGTGTGCTATCTACAGTATTGGCTTTAATTAGATTTGAGGACTACTTTTAGATTTCATTCATTTGTACTCTTCCCATCCTTCCTATTTTACAGATTCCTCTTTAGGCAATAAAGATTCACTTTTAAAGAGTTGGGAACTGGGAGCTCCCCCAGTTCAGTTCTCTCTCTGTCTCTGTCTCTGTATCCCTCTCTCTGTCAAAAATAAAAATAAATAAATAAAAATATATTACAAAAAATAAAAATAAATAAATAAATAAAGAGTTGGGTGTTGTTTGCTTTTAAATCTTTAATGAAGGTTCCAGAGTCAGACTTCCAGTAGAAACTCACAACTTCAGGCATCAGTGAGAGTAATGGGAGTGCCTGATTAAGGGATTTCATTTATACCAAACCTCAAAGAAACGATCATTCATGGAAACGATAACTAAGAGGTTGGATTAATAGTTAGCGCCCACCCACAATCCCTCCACTTGTTCCAACTAAAAAGATAAACAGATGACCAGAAAATAACAGCTTCCTCTTAACTGAGAAGGAGCTGTTCAAATGGAAAAGAAATGTACCCCAAAGAGAACACCAGGAGAGCTGACTCTGGGTCGTGAGCACATAATGCAATGCATAGACTATGTAATATAGAATTGTACACCTGGAACCTATGTAAATTTAACTAACAAGAGAGAGAGAGAGAGAGAGAGAGAGAGAGAGAGAGAGAGAGAGAGAGAGAGAGAGAGAGAGAGAGAACACAGGGCAAAGGAGCCTAGGCTACTGCAGGCACTGAGATCTTTTGAGGTGCCTTTCAGGAAAAATCACCAATGTGGAGGGTAGAGGGTTGTATGAACTGAAATCAGAACAACTTAAATGGAAGAGGAGCCGGGACACTGCTCGGGAGATGGCATGACACTAGCAGGGAGACAGCTGCTGAGCTGAGGGAAGGAGGGGAACCCATCTTTCCTGCTTAGAGTGTGGGCCGCTGTAGCCTGAGGAAACAGGCTGTGTTCAGTGATTCTTCTGTCTGGGAAAGTCAAGGAAACCAAAGAGTGGATGTGTCATGCTTCCTGTTTTCAAGGACCTTTTTCCTACCACCAACAGTTCTACTAAAACGATATACTTTTAAAAATAAATACCTTACATTCCATATACCAAAATCATTTCCAGATGAATCACAGAGCATCTGTAAAACTGGAAGAAAACTGATTTGAGTAGTTAATACAAATTAGAAGGAGGAAAAAAATTCTAAGCTTTTATAAAAGCAGTGAAAAAAAAACTATAAAGGAGATTGCCAGTTTTTATTATATTAAAAGTTTAACTTCTGGATATTAAAATATAAATAAATAAAATACAGCTAATAGGCTGAAAAGAAATGTGGTCAAAATGTGACTAATAACAGGTTTATATTTTTCTATAAAGAACAAATACAGATGTAAATAAAAATTCATCATGCCCTAATAGAGAAATAGAAAAAAATCTTGAAAAGTCTATTCATGATAAAGAAAATGCATATAGAAAACAACTATGAAAAATAGGAAAATATTATCTCATAAATACACACATGCACAGGATTCTTAATGCTAATGAATCTGTGATAAAACAGGATCTTCCATATATTACTGGTGACAACAAAGATTATTACAACTTCTTGGAAAGCAATTTCAGTCTGGCAAAAACCTCAAAAATATTTATATTCAGTGACTCAGTAATTATGCTTCTGGAATTTCATCCCAGAAATACTACAAAATATGCATTTTTATTAACAAAATGTTCACTAACAGCCATTTATTCTGGAGAAATTTTGAAACAAGGTACCGGTAAGTATCCAAAATGGTTAAATTATAATACAACAGTTGATTCAAAATGTTATAATATTGTAGTAACATAAAAATACCTACAATTCATTGTTAAGTAATTGGGGCAGAATATATAATTATATATCAGTTTGATTATAACTTTTTTAAAATCAATAAATTTTTCTTATACAGAGAAAAAGACTGAAAACAAAGTTTTGTTTGGGGCCAGTTGTATGGGGGACTGTGGATGTATCTTCATTATTTTTTTTTTAATTTGTCTTATTTTCTAATTCCTGAAAACTTTTTATATAAACACATTTTAAAGTAAATGGGGGAAGCAGGGATGGCTCAGCAGGTTGAGCACTTGCATTGGAGCCCCAGGGTCCAAGAATCAAGTCCCGGTCCTGGCCCCATACTGTGCAGACCCATATGCTGAACTGGGGTGTGCTTCCTGCCCCAGTTCAGTTCCTGCCGGGTGAGTGGGGAGAGCTTCCCATGTGGTAGGCCCCTGGTTCAGCTCCTGCCTGGGGCATGCCTCTCATATTGGAGGTTCCTGGCTTGCTAAGGTACGCCTCCCATATGGGAGGGCCCCGGCCCAATTCCTGCCCTGCTCAGACCAATGCCCACCTATGAAGTGAAACTATGTTGAAAACTGATGACGTACACCTATTGAGACTGCTCTGGGCCCTCCCCCTTCTCTCTCTCTCTCTCTCTCTCTCTCTCTCTCTCTCTCTGTTCCTCTCTCTCTCTCTCTCTCTCTTTCTGTTTCTCTCTCTCTCTCTCTCTCTCTCTCTCTGTTTCTCTCTCTCTCTGTCAAAAACAATAAAAATAAATCTTTAAAAATAAATAAATGGCTAGAAAACCACTTGCATTTCTATGTATTAACAATGAACAATCTGGAAAGAAAATTAAGAAAATAATTCTATTTACAATAACATCAAAAAGAATAAAATATTTAGAAATAAATTGAACCAAGGAGGTGAAAAACTTGTATTGAAAACTACACTGTGGCCTGGTTCCCTTCACGGCCCCACACCCACCTGTGGAACTAAACTATATTGAAAAACTAATGTACAACTATGGAGACTGCTCTGAGCCATCCCCCTTCTCTCTATCTCTCTCTGTCTCTCTCTGTCTCTCTCTGTCAAAAACAATAAAAGTAAATCTTGAAAAAAGAAAACTAGAAAACATTACCAAAAGAAATTAAAGAAGGCATGAATACATGGGAAGACATCTCATGGTCATGAATTGAAAGATTTTAATATTATTAAGAACGTTCATACTATTTAAAGCAATCCACAAATTCCACATAATCTTTATCAAAATCTCAATGGCAATTTTTCAGAAATAGAAAAATTCATCCTAAAATTCACATGGAATTTCAAGGGACCCTGAATAGCTAACAAAGTTGAAGGCTTTCCCACGTCTTGATTCCAAACCTATTACAAAGTCACAGTAATCAAATCAGTGTGATACCGGCACAAAAACAGATAGATATACCAATGAAATAGAATAGACATCCCAGAAATAAACCCTCATGTATATGGTCAAATGATTTCTGACAAGGATGCCAAGACCACTCAATAGGGAAAGGACAGTCTCTTTAGCAAATGGTTCTGGGAAAACTGGATATTCACATGCAAAAGAATGAGATTGGACCCTTACCTTATATTATATGCAAAAATTAACTCAAAATGGATTAAAAACCTAAACATAGCATCTAAAACTATAAAATTTCTAACAGAAAACATATGATAAAAACTTCATGATATTGGACTTGGCAAAGATTTCGTGGATATGAATCCAAAGGCATGGGCAACAAAAGCAAAACTAGACAGTGAGACCATCAAATTTTAAAACATTTGCAAATCAAAGGACACAGAGCAAAAAGGCAACCTAGGGATTGAGAAAAAATATTTGCAAATCATGTATCTGATATAATGGGTTAATATCCAGAATATATAACAAACTCCTACATCCTAATGACTGAAGTCAACTAAACTGATCAGAAAATGGGCAAAGAAATTGCATAAACATTTTCCCCAAAGAAGATATACAAATGGCCACCAAGCATATGAAAAAATGCTTAACATAATTAATCAGAGTAATGCAAATTAAAACCAAAATGAGGTCATCTAACACCCATTAATATGGCTAATAAAAAAAACAGAAAATAACAAGGATTGATGAGAATGTGGAGAAATTGGAACCTTTGTACAATGTTGATGGGATTGTAAAATGGTGCACACTCTAGAGAAAACAGTATGAAGGTTCCTCAAATTTTTAAAAATATAATTATCACATAGTCCAGCAATTTCACTTCTAGTACAATTGAAAAAAGGGTCTTAAAGACATACTCATATCTGTATAACTATGTTCATTGTAGCAATAGTCACAATAGCCCAGAGGTAGAAACCACCCAGGTGTCTATGAACAGATGAGTGGATGAATAAACCAAATTATGTAATATAATATGTAATATATAGTACATAATATAATATATTATATTATATATTACCTATACACACACACACACACATACACAATGGAATACATATGGATATACACAATAAAATATTAGGAAGAAAACCCTGAGATATACTGCAAAATGAATGAAGCTTAAGAAACTTACATTAAGTGAAGTAAGCCAGTCACAAAAAAGACAAATACCATAGGATTACACTTATAATAGGTATCTAACATTGTCAAATTTATGGAAACAAAGTAGAATGGTGATTAACAGGCACTGGGGAGGAGGGAAAGGGTAGCTGTGTTTAATGGGTATAGTGTTTCAGATTTGCAAGATATAAAAGTTCTAAGAGTTAGTGATTCTCTTTAAAAAAAAAGTTCATTCTGAGATCCTTTCACAACAATGTGAATATATGTAACATTACTGAACTCTATGTACAATAAACAATGGTAAATATAATAAATTTTATCACAATAAAAATTAAGAAGTCAAAAATAAAGTGAAATGGAGAAGCTGAGATGGCTCAGTGGGTTAAGCGCCCCCATTGTAGCCCCAGGGACCGAGGATTGAGTCCCAGCCCCGTCCTGTGTGAACCCATATGCTGAGCTGGGGTGTGCTTCCCATATGGGAGGCCCCCAGTTTGGTTCTCACCCCCTAATTCAGCCCCTGGCTTGAGGGAGTGTGCCTCCCATGCAGGAGGCCCAGGCCCGCTTCCTGCCCGGTGCAGCCCCTTCACACCTGAGTGGAACAAAACCATGTTGAAAAAATGATGGGGCACAACTATGGAGACTGCTCTGGGTCCTCCTTCTTCTTGCTGTCTCTCTCTGTCTCTGTCTCTTTCTGTCTCTGTCAAAAACAATAAAATAAATCTTAAAAAAATAAATAAAAAATAAAGTGAAATGAAGTAAATGACATCTCATATGTATGCACTTGTACGCACATTTAAAGTAAAAGTTTTTCGAAGAGTAGTCTCCATTTCAAACCACTCTAATACTGTCTTGAGGCAATTTATATCAAGGTTACTCTATGAAATCAGTGGTTCATTTTATAAAGCCAGTGGTTAACTCTCTCTCTCTCTCTTTTATTTTCTTATTGTTTGAGAGAAGGTTAGAGAGAAAGAGGGTGAGAGGGGAGGGCCCAGAGCAGTCTCCATAGTTGCACATCATTAGTTGTGACATGGTTTCATTCCACACAGGTGGATGTGGGTCCACTCAGGGTAGGAACCAAACCAGTGGCCTCCCACATGGAAGGCAAGAACCTTCACTGCCAAGCCATCCCAGCGATTACCAGATGTGCCACAATTCAGCATATGGGTTTGCACGGGCCAGGGCCAGAAATCAAACCTGGACCTCGCAATAGCAAGGCAAGCGCTCAACCAGCTGAGCTATCGCGCATCTCCTGTCTTAATTGTTTTTTTTAATAACAGCTTTATAAGATATAATCCACATATAATACAATTCACCTAAAGCATACAATTAAATGGTTTTAGTACACCCAGACTTATGCAACCATCACATAAGCAATGTTAGAATATTTTCATCACTGAAAAAAATTTCTGTATCCACTAGCAGTCATTTTGCTTTCCATCCCTGTCTCCCCCAATTCAGATCTTAAGTAATCACTAATGTACTTTCTACCTCTATAGAGTTGCTTAGTCTTGGCATTTCATGTAAATGAAATCATACTATGGGGTATTATGTGACTCACTTCTTTCACTTAGTATTGTTTTCCAGGTTCATTCTTTTGTAATACATATCAGTACTTAATTCCATTTTATTGCTAAATAGCATTCCTTTGTATAGATATACATTTTATTTATCTGTTCATCAGTTGATGGCCATTTGGGTTGTGTTCATATTGAGCTTTTATGAATAATCTTCCTGTGGACATTCACATACAAATTTTTGTGTGACTTCATGTTTTTATTTCTTTAGGGTATATACCTAGGAATGGAACCACTGGGTTATATTAACTCTATGTTTAACCTTTTGAGGAACTGACAAACGTTTTTCCAAAGCAGCAAAACTAGTTTACATTCCCATCAGTAGTGTATGAGGGTTCTCAATTTCTGCACTCTTGTCTAAATTGCCCTGGCTGGAACATCCAGTACAATGTTAAACAGAAATCATGAGGATGGACAGTCTTGTCTTGTTTCTGACCTACAGGGAATTTTTTCAGTTTTTCATCATTAATCAGGATGTTAGGTGTGAGTTTTTCACAGAAGCCCTTAATCTTATGTTGAGAAAGTTCTCTTCTATTCCTAGTTTGTTGAGTGTTTGTTTGTTTGTTTGTTTTATCATGAATGGGTGTTGAGTTTTATCCAATGCTTTTTATTCTTTGTCTATCTAAATGATATGTGCTTTTTGTCTTTTAATATAGAGACATAGTATAATACACTGATTGCTTTTTGGACCCTGTCTTAATTCTTACCTGACCTCTCAGAAACATTAACACAGTTTGAACACTCTCTCCTTTTGGAAATACTCTACTTCTTCTCTTGACTTCTGGTATTCTATTTTTCTCCAAGTCCATGGGTTCTTTTTCCTCAGTTTCCTTTTATAATAAATGCTGAGTGCCCATGTCTTTGTCCTGAGCCTCTTCTCTTCTCTGTCTGTACTCTCCTTACATGATTTCATCTAGTCCTATGACCACCTCCATGCTAATAGGCATCCAAATTATATTTGCAGCCCTGATAGCTTCTTTGAGCTCAGTGCAATATCCTACTGTGTTCTCTATCTCTTCATTTTCTATTGACAACTCACACTTCACCTGAATAAAAAAAAAGTGGTTGTTTACTAAAGAAGACTTTCCAAGTCTTCTTTAGCTTAATGTCCTCAAAATGTACTCTCTTGCTTAAACAAAAAATGAATAGCCATTTATTTTTTGTTTGATTTTATTGTTTTGAGAGAAGGTGACAGAGACAGGGGGAGGGCAAAACAGTCTCCATAGTTGTACATTATTAGTTGTGACATGATTTCATTCCACACATGTGGATGTGGAGCTACTCGGAGTAAGAACTGAACCAGGGCCCTCCCACATGAGAGGTGAGAACCTTTGCCACCAAGTCATCCCGGTGGTTACTAGTTGTGTTATAGCATATGGGTTTGCATGGGCCAGGGCCAGAAATCAAACCCTGGACCTTGAGATTGTGAGGCAAGTGTTCAACCACTGAGCTATTCCAGCATCCCAATAGTCATTTATTTTTAATTCTTTTTTCTCCATCCTCCAAATCCAATCTTGTCATGAGTTCCAGTCAAGATTGCAGGAGTAGGCAAATGCTGTGCTTGCCTCTTCTCACTACCAATTTAAAATTACAACTAAACTACAGAACAACCATTACTGAGAGTCACCTGAAATCCAGAAGTCCTATAACTAAGAAAATACAGAAGCCACTTTGAGACTGGTAGGAGCGGCCAAGACGTGAAATGGGCTGGCTCCATACCCACATGTGGTGGTTAAAAATCTAGAGGAATATCTCAGCTGCAGAGGCACCCCCCCTTGGGAGTGAGAGGGTCCCAGCCCCACACCAGGCTCCCAAGCCCAGGACTCCAGTGTTGGGAAGAGACGTCCCCATAACTTCTGGCTGTGAAAACCAGCATAGATTGTATCTGAGTCAGGTGGAGGGCAGCTGCAGCCTCAGACATTCCTTTAAAGGGCCTGGGCACTGATTTGCTTACTCTGAGCTCCAGTACTGGGGTGGCAGCAAAAAAGGTGCCAGGGACACACAGGGAGGAACTGAATTTTCTGGCTTCAGGGTGAGGGCTGGAGAGGCAGCTTTCTCCCACACAGAAGTGCTAGTAGAAGACATTGTTCCTTTGTTGAGCCCTCCCAATGCCCAACGTGCAAATGCAGGTGGGTGCCACATCTGAGTCTCCATCAGTCTTGCTAACACCTTTTGCTCCACCATGGTGATTCCCTCAGACCCTGCCCCACCCAACTTGCAGCCACATCCAAACCACTTCCAATGACTTTTCCATGCAAATGACTTGTCTTGACTTGTGCTGCATACTTTCCTAAAATGTCTCAAAGATTCATAAACCACAAACAACCAGCATCTGGCCTCACTATGCTCTGTAACTTGCTAAGCAACTCCAAGCCTGGAACTAGCAAGAGCTGGCCTTGATTTACAGCTTAATCCCTGCCAGGCACCTCCAAGCCCAGCACAAGTGACAACCATCTGCAGATCACGTTATAGCTCATACCAAGTGACCCAGGCAGAACACAAGCAGCAGCTGAGCTATGCCTGCAACAGAGCTCCTCCCAAAAGGCCCCAGAAACAACAGACCCAGTGAAAAGAATACATTAGAGCACCAATCATGCACCTCCACAAACAATGCACCAAAGGACACACTGGGCAGGCACCAGAGCTCTGCTAAAGCAAATCCTGCTCCATAGTGTCAGCCCTGCATAACATCTCCTCCACTATGGTAATGACCCATCCTACAACCAATCAGCCTGAGAGTCAATTCTTCCCATTGATGCACCAACAGAAACTAAGACTTAACTATAAGAGAGCATATACAACCCATACAAGGGACACACCTGGAGCACCCACCTCAGGTCACCAGGTAGACTGAACCACGGGGCCCCACAGGATACCTATCATATAAGGACACTCTACGAAGATCAGGAGACCTAGCAGCTCTACCTAATACAAAGAAACAAATACAAGGAGGCAGCCAAAATGGAAAGTCAAACAAACATGTCTCAAATGAACAATCAGAACTAAGCTGCAGAAAAAGAATTAAATAAAATGAAGACAAGCAATCTACTAGATGCAGAGTTCAAAACACTGATTATAAGGATATTCAATGATCTCGGTGAGAACTTCAACAAAGAGATAAGAAACAAAAATAGAGATAGAAAACATAAAAAAGAACAAGTCAGAAATGAAGACTACAATAACTTAAACAAAATAACATTAGACGGAACCAAGAGTAGATTAGATGAAGCAGAGGATTAATCAGTGAATCGGAAGATGAGGTAGTAGAAAACACCCAATTGGAACTGCAAAAAGAAAAAATATCCAAAAAATTAGGATACTGTAAGGGGTCTCCGGGACAAGATCAGTGTACCAATATTCACATTAGTGGAATATCAGAAAGAGAAAAGAGAGAAAGCAAGGAATTAAAAACCTATTCAAAGAAATAATGATGGAAAACTTCCCTAGCCTGGAAAAGAAAATAGATATACAAGCTGAGGAAGTATACAGAGTCCCAAACAAAATGAACCCAAAGAGACCCACATCAAGACACATCATAATTAAAATGCCAAAGGTTAAAGACAAAGAGGCAATCTTTTTTTAAAGATTTATTTTATTGTTTTGACAGAGAGAGACAAAGACAGAGAGAAGGGGGAGGGCCCAGAACAGTCTCCATAGTTGTACATCATCAGTTTTCGACACAGTTTCATTCCACACAGATGGGTGGGGGCCACACAGAGCAGGAACTGGCCAGGGGCCTCCCATATGGGAAGCTCACCCTGGCAAGAACCGAACTGGGGGCACACCCCAGTTCAGCATATGAGTCCACACAGGCCAGGGCCAGGATTCAAACCTTGGACCCTGGGGCTGCAAAGTGAGCATTTAACCTGCTGAGCCATCCCACCCTCCCCAAAGAGAAAATCTTAAAAGCAGCGAGAGTAAAGCAGTTAGTTACCATCAAGGGAGCTCCCATTAGACTGCAAGCTGATTTCTCAACAGATGGGATAATATTAAATATTCAAAGTGATGAAAAGCAAGGGCCTACAGCCAAAATTAAGCTACCCAGCAAAGGTACTATTAAGACTCAAAGGACAGATAAAGAGCTTCCCAGACAAGAAAAAGCTAAAGGAGTTCATCACCATCAAATATTATAAGAAATGTTAAAGGGACATCTTTAACCCGTTAAGTGCCCAGGCTATTTTGTCTTGCTTACCACTTGACCCATTATATCAGTTTTCACCAAAATGCTGGCGACCAGAAATTTGTTTAGGTTGTGATAAGGCTGAATGTTTATATATAGAATATATTTACTGTGTGAATATTTATTATTTACAGCAATTTGTACAATGTATTATTTTAGAAATGTTTTATATTCAGTCAGTTGTTTGCGATTTTTTTTTCCAGTGCAGAAAAAGATTTTTCTTTACCCGTGAACGTGAACATGTCCCCTAAACAGGAGAAATTATAGTGAAGGAAAACAAAAAGGAATAACCATTTTAACATGGAAAGACAAGCGGGACATCTTACTTATTTAAAATGTATTAATAGAATGTAATTTTTTAAATTTTATATCATCAGTTAACATACAATACCATGGCCTGCATGAAAAGTATACTGTCAGTCACCAGTGACTGACACGGTCCAAACAGAAAGTTCAGTGTCAGTCACCAGTGACTGACATGGTGCTTAACGTATTAAGAAAAAGAAGATAAAAGAAGATAAAAAATATGAATAACAAAATGGCAATGACTACATATTTGCCAACATGTGCTTTAAACGTAAATGGTTTAAATTCTCCAATCAAAAGACTAAATGGATAAGCAAACAAAACCCTTACATATGTTGCCTACAAGAGACTCACTTCAGATTAAAAGACACAGAGACTGAAAATGAAAGGATGGAAAGGATATCTCATGAAAATGAAAACAACAACAAAAAAGATGGGGTAGCAATACTTATTCAGGACAAAATAGACTTAAAACAAAGTCTATAACAAGGGAAAAGAAGAACTCAGTAATCCTACTTCTGGGTACTACCAAAAGAACTACACAAAGAAAGTCAAAACACTACTTTGAAGGGACATGTGCACCCATATGTTAATTGCAGCATAGTTTACAATAGCCCAGATATGGAGGCAACCTGGGTGTCCATCAGTGATGGATGGATAAAAAAAGAGCTGGTACAATATACAATGGAGTAGTATTCAGCCATAATAAAATGAAATCTTGCCACGTGCATCAACCTGAATGGACCTAATGGAGTAAGTCACACACAAAAAAGGCAAATGTCATATGATTTCATTTATATGTGGAATCTAGAGAACAGGATAAACAAACAAACAAGGTAGAAACAAGCTCATAGATACAGAGAACATTTTGACAGTTGCTGGATTGGAGGGCCTTGGGGAGATGGGTGAAAGGGGTGGGGACTAAAAGGTACAAATTGGTAGTTATAAAATAGTCATAGATGTAGAGTATAGCATGGAGAATACAGTCAATGGTACTATAATAATACTAGATTTATCGGGGTGATCATTTTGTAAGCTATATTAAATGTCCAATCACTGTGTTATACACCAGAAATTAATATAATATTGTATGCCAACTGTAATTGAAAAATAGAAAATTGTTTTTAACAATCCAATCCTTTCATTTACACTTCAAAAATATATCTCAAATTCAATGATTTGTCATATGTATTGCTAAGGCCTCATCTAAGCCACTAATATCTCTTTCCTGGACATTTATAAGAACTTCCTACTAACTTATTTTCATACTGTAAATTCTCTATGCAGAAACCTGGTTTAGGTTTTGAAAAGCTAAACACATCATAACACTTTTTTACTTAAAAATTTCTATTGCCTTCACATTACATCATAATGAAACCCAAACCCTTACCATGATCTGGGTCTTGACTACCTCTCAGACCTCTCAACTCACACCCTTCTTCCTCATTCAGCATGCCTAGAAACACCATCTTTCATTCCATCCTATAATGTGTCAAGCTTCTTCCTGCCTCAAGAAATGAGTGGCTCTTTGTCATCATTCAAATGTTTTCTACCTTGAATACTTTATCTCAGGGAGCAACAATCACACTTGGCTCCCCAGTCACTCTCTAGTCTATACCATTTAACTTCTATTTTTCTATAAAGAAATAAATTCATAATATGAAACCATTCTATTTACTTGCTTACCTTTTAAAAATAATCCATTTTCATCCACTATGTAATATAATATCAATAAATGTAAGCTTCATGAGAGAGAAACATAGTAGATACTCAATATTTGTTGAAAGAACAAATGATTAGGATATGTGAAAGATACAAAAACTATAAAGATTGGGCATATTTCATGAAATAACTTGTATAGTTTAGAAAAAGAAATGTAATTGCTGATCAGCCTTTCGGCTAAGATTAAGTGTAAAAAAGAAATGTATATTCAATTTATTAAAAATAGTTCTAAGAGAGGCTGGGATAGCTCAGCAGGGTGAGCACTTGCCTTGCAATGGTGAGGTAAGGGGAAGAAATCCTGGCCCCAGCCCGGGCAAACCCATATGCTGAACCGTTCCACAACTGGTAACCAGATACTGGTACAGCACAGTGGCAAAGTTTCTCCCATCCCATGTGGGAGGCCCCCAGTTCAGTTCACGCCCCATGTGACCCCACATCCACCTGTGTGGAATGAAACTATGTCACAACTAATAACGTACAACTATGGAAACTGCTCAGGGCACTCCCCCTTCTCTCTCTCTCCTTATCTTTCTCTCTCATCTTCTCTCAAACAATAAAATAATCTTAAAACCAAACCAAACCAAACAAAAGTGGGAACACAAAGATGTCCTGCTGTCTTTGTCTCAGTTCAGGCTATCATCATTACTTTCTCTAGCTGCTATCATAATCTCAAAATGTTTTTTAATGAACATTTCCAAACATACGCAAAAGTAGAGACCAGTACAACCAATTTTCAGACTCAGCAATGAGGTAAGTATAACATTTTTTCTAGGCTGAGTTCATTAACTTAATTGCCAGACCTTGTATATGTATTTAATGTATGTTAATTATACCTCAGTACAGTTGTTAAAAACAAAAATAAAAATAATGCACATCAACAGGCTCTACTACAATCAGTATTTTAAGTCTCAGTATTGGTAAGATAAAGATAATCATGTTTTATATCAAGGGTATCCAATCTTTAGGCTTCCCTGGGCCACCCTGGAAGAGGAAGGATTGTCTTGGGCCACACATAAAATACACTAACTCTAATGACAGCTGATGAGCTAATAAGTAAAAATAAAAATCACAAAAAAATCACCCAAAAAATCTCATAATATTTTAAGAAAGTTTACAAATTTGTGTTGGGCTGCATTCAAAGCTGTCCTAGGCCATGGATTGGACAAGCTTGTTTCATAAGTAAAAGTACATAGCAAATGGCACACTACTATATATACCAGAGTTCAGCAAATAAATGCTGACCAATTATTTTCCATATAAGATCTGTATAAGAGAGATCAAGAAATCCTAAGACTTCTTTAAGTGAAATAGCTAGGTAATCATCTGGAAAAATAATTAGAAAGATCAAAGAAATAAATGTAAACAATGAAACCTCAGAAGTGCCATAACAAAAACATGAGGATTTTTAAAAATGAAGTTGTGAGAGATAAGTATGACTCCAACCCCAAAGAAATAAAAGAGTAACTCAACAACAACAAAAATTTTCCGCATCGTAAAAACCATCATGAGCAAAATTAGATTAACAAACTGAAACAAAGTATCTGCAACTCAGATTACAAATTGAGAGCAATTTGCATAACAAACAGCTCCTACCAAATCTGAAAAACCAATAGCCTAATAGGAAAAAAATGGGTACAGGATACAAACAGATAATTCACAGAACCAGAAATACAAATGGCTCTTAAATATATAGAATGATGCCTAATTCACTCATAGAAATATAAACACACTTAAAATTAGTGGGCAAGCAATAAAATTGATTGAAACATTATAGTAAACCTTGTCCTTTTTATATCCTATGTGATCAAATAAATGAGAAGTACACATAAATTGCTTCTGCTGCATACTGAGGTATGATTACTTTGAGAAAAAGCACTTATCTGATTGAGTTAAAACTAACCGAGATTCTCTTTTTATGGAATACCACATTTATTGGGAAAAAACAAACTATTGGGAAAGACAAACTATCATTATTCAAACATGAGTATTTGGCAGACAGTTCCTCAAAAATGAACAAAGTGAGCCTGTCACTTCGAAGAAAACAATTAACAGCCGATTCCCAATGAGCTTTCAAGCAAAAATTAGAACTTTGGAACACTTGTATCTGCCACCATAAACATGACAGCTTCCACATACTTAACAACTTTCTGATAAGGCGAGTAGTGATGTTAACAGATGTGATTTTTTTTATATTATATAATGAAATATATCAGCATTTAGATCTGCATAAGTCAGTGAACCAATTTTTTCCAAAAGAGTAATGCATGATATTACAAAATCATGCATGCATACAGGTAAAACATCTATTCAAAGTACGAGACAGACCAATAGATTATAATGCAAGAGAGTACAATGAGTTCACTGATATTTCAGATTCCCATTGTAAATAATCTTTGGGAAACTACCACTTATCCAGTTTTGGTGTATCAAAGAAAATCTACAAATATCTGAATAGGTTATTAAAATCCTCCTCCCTTTTCCAACTATGTATCTGTATTCACACAGATTTTCTACACATACTTCAACCAAAACAACAGATCGTGATAGATTGAATGCAAAAGCGGGTATGAAAATTGAAGTATTCTATTAAGCCAGACATTAAACAGATTTGCAACAATATAAATAAAAACAATGCCACTCTTCTCACTAAATTTTTTGTTGTGGAAATTACAGTTATTTTTTATAAAAATATGTTAACAGTGTTTGCTACTATTTTAAAATAAATTAATAAATGTTTTAAAATTTCCTCATGTTTAGTCTCCAATATGACAAATACCAACAGATACAGGCCACATAAAGAAAAGCTCACTGGGTCCTAATAATTTTTAAGGATGTAAAGAGTTCCTAAAACCAAAATGGTTTTTTTTGTGGGGTTTTTTTTAATTTAATTTTTTTTTTTTTGACAGAGAGAGAGAGAGAGAGAGAGAGAGAGAGAGACAAAGACAGAGAGAGAACTGAACTGGGGGAGCTCCCAGTTCAGCATATGGTTCCACACAGGCCGGGGCCGGGATTCGATCCTGGGTCCCCGGCACTGCAAAGTGAGCGCTTAACCCACTAAGCCATCCCGGCTTCCCCTAAAACCAAAATGTTTGAGAGTCACTGCTCTAGAAAAATTATAAACTGCCAAAATTGACTTAAAAAAAAAGATATTACCCAGCAAAGTTATCCTTTAGACATGAAGGAGGAATAAAGACCTTTGCAGACATACAAAAACTGAAGGAATTCTCCAGCACAAGGCCAGCATTTAAAGAAATACTGAAGGACGCAATTGGACCTGAAACAAAAAGTAAAAGTAAATAGGGATAAACTGGAACAACAAAAATATAAAAAGGGGAGGAAGTAAAGACTTAAGTTTCCCAAGAGATTGGAGATAAATATTCTTAAGAAAAGGAACTACTGTATATATGAAACTTTCTTTTATATAAAGTTCATGGTAACCACTGAATAAGAACTTAGAACTGGGATACATAAAAACAAAAGACGAGAATACAGAAAAAACAGTCATAAGCACCATCAAACTAAAATAATCAGTGGGAAGAAAAAAGCAAAGAAGCACTTAAAAAAAAGAGCTACCAGAAAACAAAAGATAAAATGGCTATAGGAAATCCTCATATCAATCATCACCCTAAATGTAAATGGACTGAACTCACCAATAAAATGACACAGAGTAGCAAACTGAATTAAAGAACAAAAACCAACCTAATGCTGTCTACAAGAAACACACCTCAGCCACAAGGACAAACATAGACTCAAGTTGAAAGGGTGAAAAAAAATACTCCAAGCAAATGGCACCCAGAGAAAAGCAGGTGTAGCCATACTTATATCTGACAAAGCAGACTTCAGGATCAAAAGATAATAAAAGGGGGAGCCAGGATGGCTCAGTGGGTTAAGCGCTCACTTTGCAGCGCCGGGACCCAGGATCGAATCCCGGCCCTGGCCCATGCAGACCCATGTGCTGAACTGGGGAGTGCCCCCAGTTCAGTTCTCTCTCTGTCTCTGTATCTCTCTCTCTCTCTCTCTCTCTCTCTCTCTCTCTCTCTCTCTCTCTCTCTGTCAAAAACAATGAAAAAAATGTCCAAAAGGATAATAAGAGATAAAAATGGACATTTCATAATGATTAAGGGGACAATACAACAAGAAGATATTACACTTATTAACATATATGCTCCCAACCAAGAAGCACCAAAATTTACAAAGCAACTACTAGCAGATCTAAAAGAGAAACTGACAAAAACACTATCATAGTAGGGGACTTAAACACCCCATTGACAGCCATGGACAGATCGTCCAAAGAGAAAACAAAGAAATATCAGCTTTAAATGATACATTACAGCAACTGGACATAATTGACATTTACAGGACACTTCATCCTAAAACACAGGACTATACATTCTTTTCCGGTGCATATGGAATGTTTTCAAGAACAGACCACATGCTGGGACACAAAGCTAGCCTCAGAAAATTTAAGAAGCTCGAAATCATACCAAGTGTATTCTCCGATCACAAAGCTTTGAAATTGGAGATCAACTACAAAAAGAAAGCAGGAAAACCCACAAATACATGGAGATTAAACAACATGTTATTAAAAAATGACTGGATCAAAGAAGAAGTAAAAGAAGAGATTAAAAAATACATAGAAACAAATGACAATGAAAACACAACATACCAAAATTACTGGGCTGCAACAAAAGCAGTAATAAGAGGGAAATTTATATCACTACAGGTCTTTCTCAAGAAACAAGAAAAATTACAAGTAAACAACCTAATATCACATCTTCAAGAACTAGAAAAAGAAGAACAAAAAACACCCAAAGCCAGCAGAAGGAAAGAAATCACAAAAATTAAAGCAGAACTAAATGAAACAGAGAATAAAAAAATAATAAAAAAATTAATACAACAAAGAGCTGGTTCTTTGAAAAAATTAATAAAATTGACAAAGCCCTGGCTAGACTCACCAAGGGAAAAAGAGAAAACATACAAATAATCCAAATTAGAAATAAAAGAGGAGAAATTACAACTGATACCACAGAAATACAGAGGATCATACAAAAATACTATGAAGGACTATATGCCACCAAATTTTGTAACCTAGAAGAAATGGACAAGGCTTTAGAAACATATAGTCTACCTAGACTGAATCAAGAAGAACTGGATAACCTAAACAACCTAATCAACAGTAAGGAAATTGAAACAATCATCCAAAGTATTCCCAAAAGCGAAAGTCCAGGACCAGATGGTCTCACTAACGAGTTTTACCAAGCATTCAGAGGAACTAACACCTATCTTTCTCAAACTTTTCCAAAAAATTGAAGAAGAGGCAATACTTCCCAACTCATTTTATGAGGCCAACATTACCTTAATACCAAAGCCTGGCAAGGACATCACAAAAAAAGAAAACTATAGACCATTATATCTGATAAACACTGATGCAAAAATCCTAAACAAAATACTAGAAAAAAGAATACAACAATGCATTAAAAAGATTATACATCATGATCAAGTGGGATTCATCCCAGGGGCACAAGGACGGTTCAACATATGCAAATCGATCAATGTGATACACCACATAAACAAAATTAAAGATAAAAACTATGTGATTATATCAATTGATGCAGAAAAAGCATTCAACAAGATACAACATCCATTTATGATCAAAACACTTAATAAAATGGGTATAGAAGGAAAAGACCTCAACATAATAAAGGCCATATACGACAAACCCTCAGCGAATGTCATACTAAATGGGAAAAATCTGAAACCTTTTCTTCCAAAATTAGGAACAAGACAGGGATGTCCCCTGTCACCACTGCTATTCAACATAGTGCTGGAAGTCCTAGACAGAGCCATTAGGCAAGAATAAGAATTAAAAGATATCCAAATTGGAAATGAAGAAGTTAAACTGTCACTTTTTGCAGACTATATGATCCTGTATATAGAAAACCCCAAAGACTCCACCAGAAAACTGTTAGAAATAATAAATGAATACAGTAAAGTTGCAGGATACAAGATCAATGTACAAAAATCCACACCATTTTTATATACAAACAATGAAACTTCAGAAAAAGAAATGAGAAAAACGATATCGTTTGCGATCAAAACAAAAATAAAATACTTAGAATAAACTTAACAAAAAACGTGAAGGACTTATACATGGAAAACTATAAGACTCTATTAAAAGAAATTGAAGAAGATACAAAGAAATGGAAGGATATTCCATGTTCATGGATCGAAAGAATCAACATAGTTAAAATGGCCATATTACCCAAAGCAATATACAGATTTAATGCAATTCCCATCAAAATCCCACAGACATTCTTTCAAGAAATAGATTTTAAAAAAATTATCAGATTCATATGGAACCACAAAAGGCCCCAAATTGCCAAAGCAATCCTCCAAAAATAATAATAATAATAATAAGGCTGGAGGCATCACGCTCCCTGATTTCAGTCTATACTACAAAGTGTCAATAATCACAACAGCTTGGTATTGGCAGAGAAACAGACATACAGACCAATGGAACAGAATCAAAAACCCAGAAATAAACCCACAAATATATGGACAGATAATCTTTGATAAAGGAGCAAGAAATATACAATGGGGGGGGAAGCCTCTTCAGTAAATGGTGCTGGGAAAAATGGAAAACCACATGCAAAAGAATGAATCTGGACTGTGAATTGTCACCATATACCAAAATTAACTCTAAGTGGATTAAGGACCTTCACATAAGATCCGAAACTATAAAATGCATAGAAGAAGGCATTGGCACTAAACTTATAGACCTCGGACTCAGAGAACACATTATGAACTTGACCCCAAAGGCAACGGAAGTACCGTAAAAGCAAAAATAAATGAATGGGACTATATCAAACTAAAAAGCTTCTACACAGCAAAGGACACCGTCAACAAAGTAAAAAGGAAACCAACCGAAGGGGGAAAAATATTTGCAAATAATGCCTCTGATAAGGGGCTAATATCTAAAATATGTAAAGAACTCACACAACTCAACAACAAAAAAACAAACGATCCAATTAAAAAATTGGCAGAAGACCTAAACAGTCACTTCTCTCCTGAAGGCATACAAACAGCCAACAGATATATAAAAAAATGCTCAACATCACTAGCAATTAGGGAAATGCAAATTCAAACCACAATGAGATACCACCTCACACCTGTTAGAATGGCTATAATCAACAAGACAAGGAATAACAAGTGCTGGAGAGGCTGTGGACAAAAAGGAATCCTCACACACTGTTGGTGGGAATGTAAATTGGTACAACCACTGGGGAAGGCAGTGTGGAGATTCCTCAAAAAACTAGGAATTGAATTGCCATATGAGTGTGACCCAGCAATCCCTCTCCTGGGTATCTACCCAAAACACCTGAAAACCTTAATCCGCAAAGATATATGTACCCCAATGTTCATCGCAGCACTGTTCACAGTGGCCAAGTCGTGGAATCAACCAAAGTGTCCTCTGATAGATGGCTGGATATAGAAGTTGTGGTACATTTATACAATGGAATACTACTCAGCAATAAGAAAAGATGAAATACAGCAATTTGTGACAACATGTACGGACCTTGAAAACATCTTAAGTGAAATAAGTCAGAGTGAAAGAGTCAAGAAACATATGACCTCACTTATAGGTAGAATATAAAACTGAAAGAAACAAAGAAACAAAGACTCATGGACACAGTCAATAGTTTAGTGGTTACCTGAGGGTAAGTGGGGAGGTGGGTGGGAGAGATGGGTTGAGGGGAGTAGGGAGGGGAAATCAAACATCCGGTGATGGAAAGTGAGCTGATTCTGAGTGGTGAGCACATAATGCCATGTATAGACGATGTAATGTAGATTTGTATACCTGGAAACAATGTAATTGATATCAATTAATGTCACCCTAATAAATTTAACAAAAATAAAATAAAATAAAAAAGATATCAAGGAAAATCAATTACTATAGCAAAAGTTAAGAAAGTTTATAGTTCACCCTCAATAAAATGTGTTCTACCAAATATTTAAGGCACTTCTAACTACACTACTATATAAAGTTTTTCATGACATGAAGGAAAAGCTTCTAAATTTGTTTCTTTGACACCAGTGTAACATCAATACACACACACATACACACACATGCACATCTAACAATCTCATTTGCAATTCATTTTGTGAAGAAATATTTATTCCAGGAATTCAAGGAAGGCTCAATATTGAGAAATTTATTCACCATATTAACAGATGAAAAAAGAAAAATCATATGAACACCTGCTTAGTTATTGAAAAGTTGTAAGATATAATTCTAAATCTAGTCCACAATGAAATCATAAAATTACTACAAGAAATCACGGAGTAATATTTTTAAAATAATCTCAGAATATGAAAAAAAGAAAGAATGTGAAAGGTCTTTCTTAGCAATCAATTTCTTGATGAGTCCCAATTCAGTGGGGTATAAACATGAAAAAGTTTTAACTTTTTTCCAATAACTGTTTTCAACTGCATTGTGTCAAATCATATTTTCCCATCCCTTAATAAAAATTTAAGAAAGAGGCTATGACTTTCTAAATAACTTCAGGTTATTAAAATAGAGACCAATTCTTTCTAAAACTCTAAACCAGGGTTGTCCAATCTTTTGGCTTCCCTGGGTCACATTGGAAGAAGAATTGTCTTGGGCCACACATAAAAATACAATAACACTAACAATAGCTGATGAACTAAAAAAAAACAAAAATCACCAAAAAATCTCATAATGTTTTAAGAAAGTTTACAACTTTTTGGGGGGCCACATTCAAAGCTATTTTGGGCCGCATGCATCCCGTGTGCTGCAGGTTGGACAAGATGCTCTAATGCAGTGGTGTCAAACTGGCGGCCCGTGGGCTGCATGCAGCCCCCGAGGTAATTTTTTGTAGCCTACAATGCTCTGAAATAAAATGAAAATAGAAAAAATTGTTATGAAGAAACTAGCGCTTAGGGGAGATTGAGGCAATACAGTACACACAATTCCCTCGTTTAACCCTTTAACTACTGAAGATGAGTATACACATGGCCCAGTGCCTTTCCTGGGGGCCTGTGGGCATGTATAAATGTGCTGACTCAGTTCTGGCAACGTTTGTAAATGTGATGTGACCCGTGTGAATCTTGCCTGTTGCACCAAATGGCCCATGTTTTAATTGAGTTTGACACCCCGGCTCTAAAGGGATTTAGTGCAAAGCTTTCAATTATCGTGAATTAGCCTCGTGCTTGAGTAAGGAGATCATACAATTTATAATCCAAAATGGGACACTCTTGAGTGAAAGTAGGCACTAATAATAATGATACTTTGGCCATGTACTGAGGCTATACATACCTGGTCCAATTACATGGATGACCATCCGAGGGCAAAGAAATGGAAATGGGGAGAGGGGATGCTCCTCTGCTATTTTAAGACTACTTCCCCCACGGACTGTAAATCTAGCTCCTTTGGTGTTGAGAGGAAGTAAGGTGAGATAAAGAAGGAAGAAGCCATCTTGCATGTCTGGAAATGTTAGTAGCAAAGAGATATCCTTAAATCTGTTTGGTTCCATGCAATAGCCTTTCAAAGTTGGAGATCATGTAGTTCAACATTCTCCTTTTAAAAATGAGAAAACTGAGGACAGTGTAGATGAAATGACTCTTGAGAGGTGGCATACCTAGTATGTGGTAGAGCTTGGACTTGAGAATGTCCTCACAACTCCTTTCCAGGGTCCTCTTTGCTCCACCACAGCTGCTTCTTTTCCATGTGTCCATCAGAGCCAGGAGCAGGGCAAGGCCTTGGGAGGTATTCACCTCAGGTGTAACATTTAAGGGAGAGCTGAAAACTCAGTAATCAAGAAAAATAATATTGTAATACAACATTTTTTAAAAGCAAAATAATCCATGACAGATATCACAATTGTAAACAAAAAGTTTAAACATTGGTATTACTGACCTTTCCTTTGCCATAGGCGCCAATAGCCATAGCTTTAGGCGTCTAACATTCATCTCAGACTGATATGTTTAAAACTGGACTCTCGATCATCCTTAATTTACCCCTTCCTCAGGTTTCTCCATCTCAGTAAATGGCCTAATTCATCAGACACAAAACCCAAGAGTCATTCTTGATTACTCCCTTTTCCTTACTACCTACATCTACCTATCAGCAAGTCATATATAATAGATCTACTTCTGAACTCTTATTTCCAATCTCCAATTGTCTTTACCTGCAAGGCTACCACTTTTCTTTTTTTTTTTTTTTTAAGATTTGTTTATTGTGTTTGACAGAGAGAGAGAGAGAGATACAGAGTCAGAGACAGAGAGAAGGGGGAGGGCCCAGAACAGTCTCCATAGTTGCACATCATTGGTTTTTTTTCACATAGTTTCATTCCATAGGTGGGCTTGGGGCTGCACAGGGCAGGAACTGGGCCGGGGTCTTGCCCCGGTGAGAACCGAACTGGGGCACTCCCCAGATCAGCACATGGGTCCGCACGGGCAGGGCCGGGATTCGATCCTTGGTCCCCTGGGTTGCAAAGTGAGCGCCTAACTCACTGAGCCATCCCGGCTTCCCCAAGGCTACCAGTTTTGCACATACCACTAAGATCATCACTATTTGCAGTAGCTTAACTTCTTGTTTTCACTGTTGTCCTCCTATAATTCATCTCTGTAAAATGTAAATCAGATCATATCCCTCCCCTGTCAAAAACCCTTAGTTTAAAAGATTAAATAACATCCCCCCCAAATCCAAGTTCTAATACTCAGTACCTGTGAATGTGATCTTACTTGGAGAGTCTTTATAGGTGTAGTTACCTGTAAGTTAGAAATTTCTGGAAGAGATCATCCTGGATTTAGTGTGGTCCGCAAATCCAATGACTGATGTCCTTGTAAATAAAAGGAGAGGGAGATTTGGCTCAGAGGCCATATGAAGATGGAAGAAGAGATTGGAGTGATGATGAGTCCATGGGGGGCCAGGTGGGGGGCTGGGGGGAGGGCCTTCAAAGACAGATAAAAGAAAGGAGGCATGGGAGTTAGAAGATGAAATGGATTTGCCCTCAGAGCCTCCAGGAAGAACCAACCCTGCCAATATTTTGATTTGGGACTTCTGGCCCAGAATTGTGATGGAATAAATTTCTGTTGTTTTAAGCCACCGAGTTTGTGGTAATTTTTTGTAGTAGGCCTAGGAAACTAATATAGGCGGCTTCTTGTTGCACTTGGAATAAAATCCAAGCTCCTAGTGCTACGTTACTAGGTGTGACATTACTGGTTCCTGTCCCTTCCATGATGTCATCTCCGTTCACCCTCTCCCTCACCTGCTGTGGTGCATCTTCTTATTTCCTCAAACACAACATGCCTACTTCTCCCCTACGACCTTTGCTGTCCCCTTTAATTAAGAAGTTCTTCCCCCAGAATACTATGTGACTGGCTCCTTCCTGGGATTCCATCCTCTGCTCAAATGTCACCTCTTGAGTTGACATTTGTTATTCTCTTAGTTACACCGCTGAAAATGCCAGATACCACTTCCCCTGCAGCTTGGCCGTGGCCACATGAGCTGAGCTCTGCCCATCAGATGTTGGCATAAAGAAAGTATGAACTACACAGAATCCCTCTGGAACAAGTGGTGAGCTCAGCAGTACATAAATCCAGTCTCCAGTGGCAGCAGCAACATTGGCTTCCACACTGTCAGGTGGCTGTTGTCCAGCACAGGTGGCGTCAGCACTGGGGCTGAGCCCCCGGTCAGGATAGGGCCACTGTTCCTACAGCATGCACTCTAAGGCTGCTTCCCCGGGCTGCTCCATGCTCTTCGACTGCATTTCAATCTGCCTAAAGGGACCCAGAAGTCATTTCTGTAGCTTGCACCCAGGAGGCTGGCTGACCACACCTCTTCGGAGGCCTTCTGTGACCACACAGCCTCTGCCCCACGGTCATGCTCCACCCACTTATCCCAGGTTGTTTTCTTCATTGCATGTATCACTGTCTGAAATTCGTATTTATATGTTTTACAGCTAGTTATCTGTCTCTTCCACTGAAATGCATGTTCCATGGGACACGACTGAATATCTTTTTCCATGGTATTCCCAGTGCCTCGGCCTTTGCCTGGACACAATGGTCAAGAGAAAAAAAAGACAGTAACTAGACTTTAAGTGGTTTTCAAGTAACTAATAACTTAGTAATTCAAATCATAATTATGAATTTGGCTATAAAAGTACTTTAAGGTAGGTATGGAAGCTCCTCTGAGGTTACACTTTAGCACACAAAGCCAGGCAGAGGCAGCACTGGACACAAGCACATTGCTGGATCATGCTGAACCTCAGGATTATGACAAAGTATAGTCTGCATGCTGTTGGCAGGTAAGAGTTTCACAAAGGCAGCAAGAAGGAACTCTGAAGGACAGGTATTTCTTATGCAATCAGCCTGGAATCCCACCTTCCCTGCAACAACACCGGCAGTTCAGAACTGTCTACTCACCTATTCCTCAAGTTGCCCTTTTGACGATTTTCATCTGACTTCATCAGGATAAAAATGTCGTATATTGGGGGATGCTGGGATAGCTCAGTGGTTGAGTGCTTGTCTAGCAGTTGTGAGGTCCAGGGTTTGATTTCCAGCCCCAGCCCATGCAACCCCATATGCTGAATTGAGGCACACCTGGTAACCGTCAGGATGTCTCAACAGCAACGGTTCTCACCTCCCATGCAGGAGGCCCCCAGGTCAGTTCCTACTCTGCATGTCCCCACATCCACCTGTGTGGAATGAAACCATGTCACAACTAACGATGTACAAGTATGGCAACTGCTCTGGCCCTCCCCCTTTCTCTCTCTCTCTCTCTCTTTCTCTCACCTTCTCTCAAACAATAAAAATTTTAAAAATGTTGTATATGTACAGAGTATTAGTTACCTATTGCTGAATAACACATTACCACACATTTGGCATCTTGAAACAGCAGTCAGTCCCCCACAGCTTCTATGGATCAGAAATCCACACTGGGCTGAGGAGGGGCCTCTGCTCAGCGTCTCTCACTGTGGCTCCAGTCAAGGTGTCAGCCAGTGCCAAGAGTGCCTCTGAAAGCTCTACCAAGGAGGAGCTGCTTCCAAACTCATGTGCTTATTGGTAGAATTTCAGTTCTTTTTGGGCTATTAGACTAAGAGGCTCACTTCCTTGCCATGTGAGCCCCTCCCTATAGTGGCTCCCACCAGGGCGGCTCGCTTCATCAAGCCAGGAAGGGAAAGAGTGTGCTAGAAGACACAAGTCAGAATCTTATTTACTCTATTTAAGGAAATGACATCCTTGCACTTTTTCCAAAATCTAGTGTTTAGAAGCACGTCACAGGTTCCTATACAGAACAGGAGGCCATTCCACAACAGTGTACGTACCACACAGCGGGGACAGCTAGGGTCCATATATGAGGCTGTCCACCACACCAAAGCAACACTGCAGAATAACTGTGTGGTTAAAGTTGTAAGTTCCAACCTTCTCATAAAACAAGGCAAACAGTAAAAATATTTTCTTCAAAATTGTGTTAATATTCTATACAACATGAAAAGCACAGGAAAAAGTGACTGATAGATAAATATACCTCTGGCTTCCCTGCATGATGCAAGGATGACAAAACTATGGCTATGGAACTCCTCTGTTGGTTATCTGCTAAAGCTCAGAAATGGCCCTATGTGGCAGAAGTAGACCAGTAATTTATTTTTTTATTGTTTTTGACACAGAGAGAGAGACAGAGAGAGAAAGAGAGAGATACAGAGACAGAGAGAGAACTGAACTGGGGGAACTCCCCAGTTCAGCATATGGGTCCGCACAGGCCGGGGCTGGGACTCGATCCTGGGTCCCCGGTGCTGCAAATTGAGCACTTAACCCACTGAGCCATCCAGGCTTCCCCATTTTTTTTTTTTTAATATATTTTTATTGATTGATTGATTTTTGACAGAGAGAGAGAGAGAGAGCCATTTTTTTTAATGATTTATTTTTTATTGTTTTTGACAGAGAGATACAGAGACAGAGAAGGGGGAGGGCCCAGGACAGTCTCCATAGTTGCACATCATTGGTTTTTCCACATAGTTTCATTCCACAGGTGGGTGTGGGGCTGCACAGGGCAGAAACTGGGCCGGAGTCTCACCCCAGTGAGAACTGAACTGGGGGCACTCCCCAGTTCAGCATATGGGTCTGCACGGGCCAGGGCCGGGATTCGATCCTTGGTCCCTGGGGCTTCAAAGTGAGAGTTTAACCCACTGAGCCATCCCAGCTTCCCCTCAGTAATTTTTCTGATTGTATTTCAAGAAACTAGACTCTCTAGGAAAGGAGGTCAAGGAATAGAAGGAAAGCGGGGGAAGGAGTACCAAGAGGCCTAGTAGAAAGGACATTCAGATCCTACCTCTACAGAGAATTCTACGAGTTCTGCAATTAAACATGATTTCAAATTACCAAGCAAACACATGTGCCATATGAGTTATTCTTTGTAAAAAGATCTGTGTCTTTAGTTCTGTTCCCTTGATCCCTTTAGTGAATCAATTTTAATAAGCAACTAGAGCTAACTGGCCTTGGGTATCTATAAGACTTCAAAATGAAAAATGAAAGAGTTAAAAAATGAGGATGATGTTATAACACATTGTAGCTCAATAAAATTTCTGATGTCAACTAGATTGAAATATATAAAGCTCTATATGTCATGTTATTTAACATAATAGGATGTTACTGTCAGGTTTAGCACTGCTATTAATGATAAAGACAGGAGCTAACAAATAACATTAATGGTAAAGATGAGATAGTATAGCTAGTGGCTTAGAGTGCACATTCTACAGTTAGACTGCATGGGTTCAAACACTGGCTTTTCCTGTGACCTTGGGCAGGTCATCTAACCTCAGCCTCCTCATATATAAACTATAAACAACAGTACTTATCTATTTCCCAGGTTTATGTGAGGATCACATAGATTGGAACTAATACAGATAGTGCACTTGTGACTGTGCTGGCCACTATCTTATGGCCTGTACAGCTCTAAGTCCTCACGTGTAATCCTAGGAAACCACAAGGAATTGCCTCCACATTTTACTCCCCTACCATTACAACATAGGTAACCACAAGAGAATGCTTTTTTTTTTTTTTTTTAATTTGTGTCCATTTAATTTAAAGGTATTTAGAAGTTGTTTTTTAAAATAAATTTTTTCTTTTTCAATTACAGTTGACACACTATATTATCTTAGTTTCAGGTGTACAACATAGTGGTTAGACATTTATATAACGTACAAAGTGAGCACCCTGATAAATCCAGTACCCATCTGACACCATACATAATTACAATATTATTTGTATATTCCTCATGCTATACGTTACATCCCTGTAGCTATTTTGTAAGTACCAATTTGTACTTCTTGATCCTTTCCCCTTTTTACTCACCTCTTCAGCCCTCCTCCCAGTTAGCAACCATCAAAATATTCTCTGTATCTATGAGTTTGTTTCTGTTTTATTCTGTTCTTTAGATTCCATCTATAAGTGAAATCATATGGCATTTGTCTTTCTCAGTCTGACTTATTCCACTCAGCACAATACTCTCTAGATCTATCCACACTATTGCAGATGGTAAGATTTCAAATTCTTTCAATGGCTGAGCAATATTCCATTGTATATATGTACCACCTCTTCTTTATCCATTCATCCATTCTGGAGCACCCAGGTTGCCTTCAGACCTTGGCTATTGTAAATAATGCTGCAATGAACATATCAATGCACATGTCCTTTCAAAGTAGTGTTTTGGGTTTCTTCAGATAAATACTCAGAAGTGGGCTTTCTGACTTCAGTCCATACTACAAAGCATCAATAATCAAAACCGCTTGGTATTGGCAGAGAACTAGACATACAGACCAATGAAACAGAAACAAAAACCCAGAAATAAATGCTCAAGTATAAAGACAGATGATTTTTGACAAAGGAGCAAAAAATATACAATGGAGAAAAGAAAGCCTCTTCAGTAAATGGTGTTGGGAAAATGGAAAAACCACATGCAAAAGAATGAATCTGGAATGTGAACTGTCACCAAATACCAAAATTAACTCAAAGTGGATTACGACCCGAAACAATATGCTGTATAAAAGAAAGCATCAGTACTAAACTCATAGACCTTGGGCTCAGCAGCACTTTATAAACTTGACCCCAAAGGCAAGGGAAGTAAAAGCAAAAGTAAATGTATGGGATTACATCAAACTAAAAAGTTTCTGCATAGCAAAGGACACCGTCAACAACTGAATGGGAGAAAATATTTGCAAACAATACCTTTGATGAGGGGCTAATATCTAAAATATATAAATAACTCACACAACTCAACAACAAAATAAAAAAACAAATGATCCAATTAAACAATGGGCAGAAGACCTAAACAGACACTTCTCCTATGAAGATATACAAATGGACAACAGATATATGAAAAAATGCTCAACTTCACTAGCAAATTAAAACCACAATGAGATACCACCTCACACCTGTTAGAATAACTATAATCAAAAAGACAAGGAATAACAAGTGCTGGAGAAGCTGTGGAGAAAAAGGAACCCTCATATACTGCTGGTGGGAATGTAAACTGGTACAACCACTATGGAAGGCTGTATGTAGATTCCTCAAAAAACTAGGAATGGAATTGCTATATGACCCAGCAATCCCTCTTCTGGGTATCTACCAAAAAAAACCTTGAAAACCTTAATTTGCAAGGATAAATGTACCCCAATGTTCATCACACACTGTTCACAGTGGCCAACTCATGGAAACAACCAATGTTTCCTTCGATAGATGACTGGATAAAGAAGCTGTGGTACATTTACACAATGGAACACTACTCAGTGATAAGAAAAGATGAAATACAGTAATTTGTGACAACATGGATGGACCTTGAAAACATCTTATTAAGCAATAAGTCAGATCGGAAGAATTAAGAAACATATGACGTTACTTATAGGTGGAATATAAAACTGAAAGTACCAAAGAAAGAAAAACTCACAGACAGTCAATAGTTTAGTGGTTAACTGAGTGTAAGGGGTGAGGGGGGTGGGAGAGTGGGTGGGAGAAGTAGGGAGGGGGCATCAAATATACGGTGATGGAAAGAGAGCTGATTCTTGGTGGTGAGCACATAATGCAATGCACAGATGATATAATATAGAATTGTACACCTGTAAACTATGTACTTGTTACTAACCAATATCACCCCAATAAATATAACAATAAAAAAAAAGTGGGATTACTGAGTCCTTTTTTTCTCTTGTTATAGCCTTTCTTTTAAAGTCTATTTTGTCTGGTATAAGTATTTCTACCCCAGCCTTTTCTGTTGTTTGTTTCCATTTTCATGAGATACCTTTTTCTATCCTTTCACTTTCAGTCTGTGTGTGTCTTTCAATTTGAAATGAGTCTCTTGTAGGTGGCATATGTAAGGGTCTTGTTTTCTTATCAATTCAGCCACCCTTGGGTTTTTGATTGAAACATTTAATCCATTTATATTTAAAGTACTTTTGATATATAGTTATTATCCATTTTATTATTCATTTTTAAATCTATTTTTCTTTTTCTCTCTCCTCCTTCTTCAAGATGTCCCTTTAACGTTTCTTGTAATACTTGTTTGGTGATGCACTCCTTTAGCTTTTTCTTATCTGGGAAGCTCTTTATCTGTCCTTTGATTCTAAATGATAGCTTTGCTGGGTAGCTTAATCTTGGTTGTGGGTCCTTGCTTTCCATCACTTTGAATATTTCATGCCAAATCCCTTCTGGCCTATAAAGCTTCTGTTAAGAAATCAGCTGACATTCTTATGGGAGCTCCCTTATGAGTTATTGGTTGGCTTTCTCTTACTGCTTCTAAGATTCTTTGTCCTTAACCTTTGGCATTTTAATTATGATGTGTCTTCATGTGGGCCACTTTCAGTACATCTTGTTTGGGACTCCGTGCTTCCTGGGCTTGTATGTTCATTCCTTCGCTAGGTTAGGGGAGTTTTCAGTCACTATTTCTTCAAATAAGTTTTCAATTATTTGCGCTCTCTTCTTTTTCTGATACCCCTATGATGTGAATGTTGTTATGCTTGATGTTGTCTCAGAGACCCCTTAAACTATTCTTCTTTTTTTTTTTTTTAATTCTTTTTTCTGTTCAGATTCAGTGTTTACTGCTACCTTATCTTCCAAATCACTGATTTGCTCCTCTGCTTAAAGGTGTTTTCAACTCTTTATGGTCTTTCTTTTTAAATTTTAGACTGAAGAGTTTTAACATAAATTTCATTTAGATAAAAAATTCTGCAAATAAAATAGTGTCCAATCTCATCCACGTTCATTTCATCTTTTGCCATCATTTAACTGCTGTTAATTTCCTTTTGGAAGTAATATGATGACACTGTCATTGCAGCAAAAGACCAGTAGATGGCTGTCCACAGAAAGACACAAATACCTGCAGTAAAAGTCTTTACAAGGTAATTTTAAAAGAACTCTAAAATTAGTGAAGAAAATCTATGGACAGAGATACTTAAAACAGAGTTCATAATATTCTTAAAAATATTTTTAAATTCTAAGATTAAATGAATATTTAATTCTTTTTTTCACACTAAAATCTTTATTCTACTGCTGGAAGAAGTATCTATTTGGTAATAACTTTCCCAGAGAGCAATTTACCTAATTATTTAAAATATGCTTATTCTTTGATTAAGCTATCATAGGATAAGTACTGTATATCTAGTAATTGACCGAAAACATTAAGAATGAGCTACAGGGAAGCCAGGATGGCTCAGTGGGTTGAGCGCTCTCTTTGCAGCCTCCGGGGACTGAGGATCAAATCCCGGCCCCGGCCTGTGTGGACCCGTGTGCTGAACTGGGGAGTGCCCCCAGTTCGGTTCTCACCATGGTGAGACCCCAGCCCAGTTCCTGCCCTGTGCAGCCCCGCACCCACCTGTGGAATGAAACTATGTGGAAAGGCAAACGATGTGCAACAATGGAGACTATTCTGGACCCTTTCCCCTTCTCTCTGTCTCTGTATCTCTCTCTCTCTCTCTCTGTCAAAAACAATAAAAATAAATCTTTAAGAATGAGCTACAAATTTATCTATGTCAGTAATCCTCATGAGAGGATGGGAACTAGAGGAAGCTGTGAGGATAGGGGGTGGAGGGTGAATTTTGTCCCACAAGGGACATTTGACAATATCTGGAGGCTGATTAGATTGTCACAACTGGAGGAGACAGGTTCCTACAGATATCTAGTGGGTGGAGGCCAGAAATGCATAGTACAGCTCCCACAACAAAGAATCATCCAGCCCAAAATGTCAACTATACTGAGTCTGAGAAACCCTGGTCTAAAAGCATTTACTTCATGGTATTTTTTATAAAGGTAAAAAATGGAAAACACCCTAAATCTCTAAAAATAAAGGACTAATTCAAAAAATTATGAACCATCCGTGCAATTCAACACTGAAGTGGAAGTTGAAGAAGCATATTTACTGTAACAAAACAGTCTGTGAATAAACAGGCTCACCAAATTGCATATATGGGGTAAGCCCATTTTTTAAAAAGAGATACATACACATCTGAAGGTATAAACAGGGGGTTTATCTCTGAATGGTGGTATGCATTTTCTTCTTTTGTGCTTATTGTTAAATTCTACTTCTTCTCCAATGACTATCTTACACCTAATACTAAAACATCACATCTTAAATTAAAATTTGGGACCTAAGGGGAAGCCGGAATGGCTCAGTGGGTTAAACACTCACTTTACAGCCCTGGGGATGGAGGATCGAATCCCAGCCCCGGCCCGTGCAGACCCACATGCTGAACTGGGGAGTGCCCCCAGTTCAATTCTCACTGGGTGAGACCCTGGCCCAGTTCCTACCCTGTGCAGCTCCGTGCACCTGTGGAATGAAACCATTTTGAAAACTGATGATATACAACGATGGAGAATATTCTGGGCCCTCCCCCTTCTCTCTCTGTCTCTGTCTCTGTATCTCTCTCTCTATCTCTCTGTCAAAACAATAAAAATAAAACTTAAAAAAAATTGGGGACCTATAGCAGCTGCTAACTTTCAAGAGAAAAATATAAAATGTTTAAAACTAAAATCTCATCAACTTGGAAAATAGTAGTTTTTTTTATTACATTTGTCTCATATTATCTTAAACAGCTATTTTATTTTTTTTAAGATTTGTTTTATTGTTTTTGACAGAGACAGAAGGTGGAGCACCCAGAGCATTCTCCATAGTTATGTGTCATTAGTTTTTTGACAGAATTTCATTCTACACAGGTGGGTGCAGAGCCTCTCAGGGTGAGTACTGGGGTCGGGAGCCTCCTGTGAGTCAGGGGCCTCCTGTGAGTCAGGGGCCAAATCAGGGGCCTCATAAATGGACACTCACCCTGGCAGGAACCAAACAGGGGAGTTCCCCCACATGGGAAGCACACCACAGTTCAGCACATGGGTCTGCGTGGGCTGGTGCCGGGACTCGATCCTCAGACCTCAGGGCTACAAAGTGAGTGCTCAACCCAATGAGCCATCCCAGCTTCCCTTAAACAGCTGTTTTCTTAGTTTCAGTCACATCAACAATTTTTCCTACACATGCCTAGCCATATTTTGCCTTTTTCCATACTAAAATCCACTTTCTATGATCAAGGAAGTTGTTCACCATTTCCTCAAAGTACTTGAAGGGAAAGGCAAACCTAAGAATAGATGTAACAGATTTGTTATTGAAAAAAATCACCAGGGAAAAGCCGGGACGGCTCAGCGGGTTGAGCGCTCGCTTTGAGGCCATGAGGACCGAGGATCGAATCCCGGCTCCGGCCCAGGCAGGACCCACGTGCTGAACTGGGGAGTTCCCACAGTTTGGTTCTCTAACTGTCTCTGTCTCTATCTCTCTCTCTATCTGTCAAAAAGTAAAATAGAAATAACTATGCACTGAA
>PVKE010009459.1:0-20101 GCA_004027555.1 Craseonycteris thonglongyai
CTCTTTGCTTTGTTGATGGTTTCCTTTGTAGCACAGAAGCTTTTTAGCTTGATAAGGTCCCATTTGTTTATTTGTGCTTTTACTTCCCTTGCCAATGAGGTCAGATTCATAAAGTCCTCCCTGAGCACCACCTTTTCCACGATCATTTTTGTTCTGTTCCAGGATCCAATCCAGGGTCCATTCCAGGGTCCCATGATGCATGTAGTTATTCCGTCTCCTAGCCACCTCCAATGGGTGGCAATTTCTCAGTCTTTTTTTGCTTCCCAGGCCCTTGACACTTTCAAAGAAGATGGCTAGGTATGTTGTAGAAAAATCGAACATGATAAGTTATCCTAGAATTCTTTCTTTTCCTAGGCTCTGCCCTCCCACACTATTCACCTCCTAAATATCTCATTTATCTTCCTTCTTCTCCGGCCCCAACTCCTGAGTGCTTCTCTAGGTCCTCAAAATTTCTTACTTGGGTTTGCTTAAATATTTATCCTTTCTGAACAGTCCTATTACATTTCATATGTATTCACAATACAGAAATGACTTTACGGAATTCTATACCTGCCTCTCTCCTCACTCTGAGATAACTGAGGAGCTATGGCATATATATATATGATTATATATATATATATTTTGAGCATCCCTTTATCAACAGGGTGGATCAAGTGTAGTAACATTAAGCAGTTTATGCTCACTCTCATCACATTACTGACTTTATTAAGGAGTCCTGATTCCTAATTCTAGCTTCTCCTCATGCTCCAGCTAACAGGGAATAGTCCCACAAAATCATTAACTGTAACTTCTGAGCCGGCGCTCACGTGATGTTTTTAAATGCACCCCGTTAATTGCCTTTAGTCCCTCCCCCAGCTTTAGTTTTCGTCCCACGTCCTCTCGTGCTGGTGGAGACATGTGGATCTCAGCATTCAGTTCAGCAAGTCAGGTTCCACTTGGTTCTCCTGGCAGCTGCATTCTCTCATCTTCCTCCTTGTGATTACGCTTCCGCATTGTGTCCCTTTTCCAGTGGCGTCTCCTGGGCCTTGACCACACTTGCCTGGGACCTTCGTTCAGCACTTCTATTGAAATTCGGATCTTGACCAGTCCTTTGATTCTACCCCCAACCTCAGTCGTCCCTAAACACATCCCCCTGTGATGGAGTCCCATTAGCAACCAGTAAACTAAACGCCTACCTGTAACGCAGGGCCATCTCACTGATGCCCAGGTGTAGCTGGCTGACCGCCAGGCAGGACGTCCCTTCTCCTTTCACCCCCGTGAGCGTGAGCCTCCTGAGGTGGATTAACGAGCAGACCAACGAGCCTGCCCACAGAGGCCCTTCCCTGGCTCCGTGTAAGTGGGCCAGAGAGGGAAGGCAGTGGGAAGTCCTTTGGGAGGACACAGGACAGGTGGAGAGGATGTCAACCCTAAGCTGGGGAGGTGGGGGCTCAGGAACGGCAGGTTGTCAGACAGGCATCTGGATTCAGTGTCAAGGAAAGTGAGTTCAGGCCTGTTCTGCCACTTCCCACACGTCACCTGCAGAGCCGTCATTTATGAGCCTTGTTTCCATGTCTGCACACAGAGCTGAGCTCTCTGCCTTTCCTACTTCGCAGGTTCTGTACCAGGGACGCCTCCTCCACGGTGCGTTGGACCACAGCAGAACTGGGGGCTCTTAGAAGGTATGATTGGCATCACCTCCAATAATTGGGACTTTACGGTGAAGTCGTTTTCCAATCGCAAGCAATTACGTTGTAAGAGCAATCTTATCTACTTGACTATAACATGCACTTTAAGTTTATTGTCAAGGCTTAATCTTATTGTATATTTCCATTAGTTAGTTCTTCTTCCAAAAAATTGTTTAACATTTTACAAATCACACTACTTAAATTCGAATGTTTACCATTTTCAATTGGTAAACAAACCAGTATTTTTAAAAATACATCAACTCAAACTAGCAGCCAGCAAGCTATTATTTATATGGATTGGAATGGAAAATTGGAGAACAGTTAGTGAAATCACTGAGACAAAGAATTGGGAGAAATTCCCTTGTACTGAGTCTTGGCTCCTGTCAAGATGGTGAATTAGCATAGGCCTCTCAATACCCTGGAGAACTATGGCAGAGGAGAGGGAGGGGGAAGAGAAAGAAGAGGGAGGGAGGGAGTGTAGCAGACAGAAAGACGCATGAACTCCAGGAAGAACGAAACGAGTATAACGGAGATGTCCAGGGAAGCCTGAGGCTAGGATAACGTTGGGGTGTGGACTAGACGCAGAGGAAGGAAGCACTGTGTGGAGTGTACTATAGGCCAGCTGGGAACTTCTCATGCCTACACTAAGGTGTCTAATTACTGTCAAAGAAAGACAACCAAGAAACATCCACCACCAGAAGCAGAATGATTAGAATGGAGCTCAGGAATTTAAAATAACCATAATAAATATAGTAGTGCCCCTAATCCATGAAGGATTTGTCTCCTGACCCCCAATGGATGCCTAAAATCACAGGTAGTCCCGAACCCTATCTATACGATTTTTTCCTTTATACAGGCATACTTTTTCACTTAAAGAAAGCACGTTAGGGCTTCTCTTTGGTATGTCTGAATGGCCAGCTTCACCACTCTGGAGCTTTGGGGCCGTTATGAAGTAAAATAAGGGCTACCTGAATACAAGCACTGTGATAGGACAGTCTGATAAATGAGACCACAACGAAGTGACTAAGAGGCAGGAAGTGTCGTCTATAGCATGGGGGCATTGGACAAAGGAATAATTCACGTTCTGAGTGGACGGAGTGGGAAGGCACAACATTTCATCAGGCAATTAGGAATAGCATGCGAATTAAGACTTAAAAGTTGTTTATTTCTGGAACTTTCCATTTAATATCTTTGGACCGTGATTGACCCTGGGTAACTGAAACTGTGGGAAGTGAAACTGCTGATAAGGAGGGACTACTAAAAACCAAAAGAGTCATTAGAAAAAATCCAAGTGAAAATATTATGAACATATAAGTTGGCATAGAAAAGAAATAAAAATAAAATGGATGGGATAAAGAGCAGTTGAGTTGATGAAGAATGAATAAGTGTTGAAAGTATACATACACAAACATGTATGTGTATATATATATATGTGTGTGTGTGTGTATATATATCCTGCACAATTAAAATACTATTAATAGCTTTTCAGAACACATTAAAAAGAAACCAGTCCCCAAATGCACATATTCTATTGAGTCAGAAATGAAACACAGTGTATACTTGAATTGCTTTTCAATCCTTTCACTGTAACTGACATTAGGAGAAAAAAAATGGAAGTTGAATCATGCAATGCGATCTATAATAATTAGGCTCCAAGGTCTTATTTCTATCATTATCATGAATAATTATCTACAATTTCTTGACTGGTTTCATCTGTTTAAATCATATCAAGTGTGTAAAATTGATGAAAATGATCTAATTATATTTTAGAAATGTTGGTGGGGTGTGGCAGGATTAAGATATTTAATAAAACAGGTTTTGTGATTAAAGTCTCAGCAGAACCCCTGAAGAGGGAAGCCCTACTTTTTGAACCCCCTGTAATATAGTTCATTCCAAAGCAGTGGTAAATCACTGGAGTGAATGCTTTCTTCATAACGTCACCACAAAACAGCATAATATTCCAACTACATGCCATGAAATTAAAACAGACCATGACCGTAACAAATTACAGGTTCATCTTACTTTTGTGAAGATTAAAAAGAAAAGTAACATTTCTGAAGAAAGTAATGCATATTACCATTTTATACACCTACAATCATTAAAGAACTCTTTTCACTTATGCCAGCAACTGTGCAACATAGGATTTTTGTTAAGTTTGGACAGGGAGACTGAGTCTCTCAAATCCGGTTAGATCACGCAGAACGGGAAGTTTGGAAAGCACATGGGAGGAACTTAGGTGAACATTCTTCAAATAATTCAAGACGTCCTGATACTGAAGTTGTCTGGAGTTTATACTCTGAAAACTTGATACTCAAGTGTGGTTCAGGGACCAAGAGCATCGACATTTCTCCTTGGAGTAAAATCTCTGGCCCTGAGCAAATCCTACTGAATTAAAATCCTTTCTTAAAATCGCCAGGTGACTCATATGTATATTATAGTTTTAGAATCACTACCATGGTGGGACATTTTTTTAAAACTTAATATGATACTCAACAATTGGAAGGAACCCAATAGTTAGGTATTTTTATATTTAATATTAAGAGATCATAGAAAATGTCCAGAATGAGTGTTCCTTAAGAGTGAAGTTGATAATTGATTCTTTTTTGCATCCTCAGCCTCGCATACGCTTCCTGGCTCATATTTGGCCCAGTGAGAATGAAGGATTAAATGATGTTAAATAAAAACAGTGCAGTCAACTCAGTGATGCTACACAATTTGTTACAAAGGTTAAGATGGTTGGTTGAATGGGCAAGTACAAGGACATTCAATAGGGACACATGAAAAGCACAGTAAGTAAAAATATAAAAACCTTTGCTCAAACACATAGTGGAAAAATGTGCCTAGTTAGGAAGCATACAACAAAGGTTTTGCACATAAACTGCATAGCCTGATGATTTGATAACGCTGTGTTATCAAATGTGCACACCCCAATATCACATTTGCACTGGCTTGATACCCAGTCCTGTCTCAGAGTAGTTACGTGATTGTGAGCCTCTAAAGTCCTACCCTGGTCTTCACCTGTGTATTTGCAAAAGTGGGAACTTGAATCATCACCTCTCCTTAGAGAGGCAACACGGTGGGAAGGGCACGAGTTAGGACTCACAGGGCCTGATAAGACGGCTCAGGCTCTTTCTAGCTAAGTCTGGTTAGGAAGGTCCCTGATGCCCTCTGGCCACAGCTTCCGCACCTGTAAAATGAGGATAACAATACTTAACCCTTATTAATACCCTCCTCGAGATGTGTGAGACTACAGGAGTTACTACACATAAAGCACTTATAATTGTACCTGACACCCAGCAGGCACTTAAATATTAGCAATGCAATGATTATCTTTAATTCCCTTGTTATTACTTATTTTGGTTGTTGGGGTGACATATTAATGGAAGATCATTTTATAAAGTCTGGCACAAACACACATTCAAATGCTGATTTCCTTTCCTATAAAAATTGTATTTTAGACTAGTCATTAGAATGACTTCATGGATACAAGTGAAGTTTATCTTCATTTGATGTCAGGTTAAAAAAAAAGAATTGCAGTATAAAGGGTTAAGCTGGAAAGCTGATTTCTAAACAGTGCTACACTGTTTAAATTGGGGGGGCACGATGAGGAGTTTGTAATAGGCATATTAGTAAAATGTGGGGGATAAAAGGATGCCCTGTAAGTTATTTCATCAAGGCTCTGGGAAAATTGACTTTGTTAAAAGCGCTGATCCTTAGCGTTTTAGAGAAAAGCGCCAATCCTTGTTGTAGAGATTAAGGCAGCATAGTGAAGTAAAAATTAAGATTTCTTTCATTATAAAATATGAAAATTTAAAAGGGATTACCATTTGGGGGAAAAAATACTGCACAGTACTTTAACATATAACAAATGAAAATCAGGCAGAATTCCTTATGCTAGGTCCTTACATTATCACGGGATCTGTTGTATCCACATAGGCGCATAACAGCTTAAAGTCACCATCAGAATACAATGAAATTTTAAGAACTGAGATTAAATGTTCCAAGTGTACTATATTGAGAAAATATAAATGATATCACCAACAGCAGAAACTGAGCTATTTTAACCAACAGGATTTAAAAAATATAGTGCAAACCATTTCAAAGGTCACTGCTAAAAAATAAGGGTCAAAATCTTTGAGTTTACATTCAAAACTGTGCAAACAATTTACTGTACACATTTGCTATATTTACTTGTATTCTTGAATTTATGATTTCATCTTCAACTTATCAAATGAAACCACTTGTATGAGAAAAACTACAGCAATTTTATTATAATCATCCAAGACATCAATTTTTCCTTCATTTAAAAAAATCCGCAATTAAGTAATTTAGTACTTCTTGAATGAATGGCAACAATTTTTTCTTGTGCTCCACACTTACCAGATGCTGTCTGATGATGCATGTTTTCTCAGAAAAACCAAACTTTTAAAGTTTATATGAAGCCTTACTCCACCTTTCACTCCCCTCTTTATAACAAAATTCTATCAACATTCTTTAAAAAAAAAAAAAATCACAGAATAATTTTTATTTATAATGAAATTATTCTCTCCAGACTTTAAATCATTAGTTTACTCTTATAACAGAGAATCAATTTAAATAACACCACCAACATGGAATGAAAACAAAATAGTGTGCTATTATATATCAATTTCTTTGATACATCACGATATCCGCCTAGTCTTGCAACGTGGTTTGATCCATTTCCAGTGAAATTCTCCATAAGCTGCTGAGGATTACAGTCCTGCACACTGACATTTATTCTGCTGCTCCCTTGACTGCTTCAGAAGTCCAACAGTCCAACAAGTCTCTGAAGAAAAGCGCTAACGGCCAATGGAATCCAGTCGCCAATGGACAGCGTGCCTTCAGATCCTTTGGTTCTTATAATAATCCCTCTGCAAAGTTAATTAATCGATGATCGCTTCCTTACGATTCTATGTTCAATAGCACGAATCGCTGACTACACAGTTTGTGCCAACGTCCTTGACTTTCTGGCTTCTACTGCTTTGTTGATCAGATCAGATAGTGATGGTAGTCTTATTTTATCCATATTTTTGCTGTAAACATTGAGAAATATACCGAGGACAACTAACAAACCAGACCATATGTACCTAAGAGAAAGAAATAAGGGGAAAAAAAGATTAATATCAAGGTAACAATTTATTATTAACCATAGAATTTGGTGATGAGTTCATAAAAATTATACATTAAAATAAAAGTTTACTATTGGAAGCCTACAATAATGGCATTAGATCAGGTTAGAAATAGCAGTCCATCCAGTTATTGCAGTTGGGTTGAATATAGAGAGATAAAAAGGGTGAATCTACAGAGATAAAAAGGTTGACTCTACAGAGATAAAAAGGGTGCATCCTGAGAAAGATGAATTGGCAAAAATTACTAATAATCTGTCCCTACCACATACAGAAAAAGAAACTAAGTCACAGAAAACAAATAATACATGGATAAAAATTTATGGTGTGTTTACCTTTAAGTTTATACACTGATCATTTCGGGGTTTGAATCTTCTCAATTCCTAACCAACATGAGTTTAAATGATGCTAATCTCAAACATATCCCACACAGCCAAGAAAACAGGAGACTTTCACAAAAAGCCACAAACTAAATCATTAGGGCACAACTCACAGCACGCATCTCTACCTCAACTTCATTGTGGGAAAAGGCAGCAAACACACCAACAACTTAAAAATTACATGTCTTTTTGAAGGGTTGAAATGTAAAAAGCACTCATTTCCCCAGCACTTCTATCTCTAGGAATTTATTCTGCAAACACCTTCACATGAATGTATCTATGTAGTTATGACAGGAATTTGTATATAAGCAATCGCTGGAAATACCCTAAATCTATACAAACAGAGGGCTGGTTAAGTACCCTTGGGCATCACTATGTTGTGGACTACTTTGTGTGTATCTCAGCTATGTCATTAAGTAACACACAGAAGGGACAGCCGAGTATATACAGTGAAACCTTATATAATAAAAATATGAGGGCTGTCTGGAAAAAAATCCAGCCATAAATGCCTCTATTTCTCATGGTACATGGCTGGACACTTTCCAGATAGCCTTTGTATACATTTTCTCCCTGTTTTTAGTAAGGTAAAATTGCACTTCTATAATCTATATATTGTTTGTTTTTCTATTTATTGATGGGAAAAAATGTATCTGAACCACCACAATGGTGGAAAAGACTGGTTGCAGGTACAGTACCCTTATTTTTAGAAACCATGATGCAGTACATATGCAAACACAGATTGCAAGGGGTGGGGGGAGTGAGAAGTTCACAAAATTAAACAGACGGACAGTGCAAAAAGGTAATGGAGAAGCATGTAAAATACAGGTAACTGTACTTAACAACCAAAGAAACTCTTCAGTGTTTTTTACCTGGTAATTTAAAAAGATACTAAAATTTACCCAAATCTGGTTAAACAATGAGAGAAAAGGTGGCAACAAGAGAAAATATTTCCATGTCTCTTTTAGTTTAGGTAGAAGTTCAGTTTGGTTTTCTAAAAATCATAAGCTACTCTTAGCACAAAGAAAATGGCTCATTCAAACTCACGATAAGTATGTCACAGATATAAAAAGTTATGAAATTAATCAGTTATGATACTCAAGTTGAGCAAACTCTGATAATCAAAATTTATCAAACTTACGCTGAACACATTAACTTCCTCTCAGGACTTACATAATGGAGGCTGCCCCGTGGTCAGGCCCACGTCACAGACCCAAACCCAAGTCAATCTGCAGTTACTGGAAACGCCTTGCTGTCAAGTAAACCTAACATCCAGGGCCGTCGGGAAAAAGTCCAGCCATTGTCAGTGTAACAAGAATGGTTACCTGCGGGACACTCCGGACAGCCCTTGTCCATCAATCAGCCGTGGCTAGCTTAGCTTACCCTAGAGAACACTGACCTCCTGGCCAATCTTGCCCTGTGTCATGGCTGCCTCCCCTCACATCCTATAAATCTCACGTTGCTCCAAATCCCAGGCGAAGAGAACTCTGCTGCTTGAGACAGACTGGACTCCCCCATCCTGTTGCCTTCCCTTGAGCAAAGGACAGCAAACTTGGTGCTGATTTGTATTACTTTTGTCATTGGACACTTCTGTTAAAAAAGGAAATAAAAGAACTACATGTCTATCATTTACACATTTGCCCTAGAGCAAGGGGAACGAATCCTTTCATCTCAACACATCACTTGCATTCCTTTATTTAATTGTACTGCAAACAGGGTCACATTTACCCCAAGACTCTGGTTAGGCAATTTAAGTGTGCAAAGGGATTTCCTCCAAATAAGTACAAACATGTCTGAAACAGCTGAAAATATCAATACGTTAGGGGTCAAGATGAAAAACAGTCTTTAGAAAGAGTGAAGGCTGTTTAAGAGGAAGTGCAGAGCAAAGCATCTAAAAAGCAGAGAAGCTTGTTGAATTAAAAGGTACTTACTGAAATGTGAACGGTTTAGCAAAGAATAGAAAGGAAAGCACGATGCTCATCGCTTTTCTTCCTGTTGTCACTGTGGGGAGAAAACGGTGGGTTCAGAATGTGCCCAGTATCTTGGGATTACTGGGGAAAATCATTCATTCAACAAACATCTACAGAGCCTACTGCGTGCCAGGATCTATGCTGAGGTGAAAGGAGTCAATGGAAAGCAAAAAACAAACAAAAAGCCCCTGTTGCTATTACTATGGAACTTCCAGCCCATTAGGGTTACAGTCATTAACTAACAGGTCTATGAAAAAGCACAACTGTAACAGTTACTTGACGGAGGCCTGGACATGATGGAACCATGTCATCGCTTAGAGCGAGACATACTTTAGCAGGAAAGAAAGGCTCTCCCAAAGAAGTCATTCTTCAAAAGGAGCAATCTAAAGGCATATTATACTAATATCTAAACAGCGCGAGTCTCTGGATAAGACGATGAGGAATCTTTATAATCCCTTTTCCATGTCTGTATTAACTTTTGCTTGTCTTTCAAGTTATTTCGTCCATGGCTGCTGTGAGGCCTGAAACCTCCCTGCGCTTGCCCCAGCCAGGTAGACAGGAACGCTGCAGGTGCCCCCATGACAGCCTTCCTCCCACTTTGCATCATCGGTTGCTACTTTGCCACCAGAATGTGTGCTCTACTTGTTCCCTGTCTTACTCATCTTACATCCCAGCTTCTGTAGTTCCTGGCATTTGATGTGTGTTGCATGAATGAATGAACACCAAGTGACTGTTTTGGAGCGTGTCAGAGTCTTATTCCCAAAACCATTTTGGCCTCTATTTTTAACTGGGTATACATTCCAGCATCTCCCACAGCGAGGTGTAGTCATGGGGTTAGGTTGTGGCCAACAAAAATGTGAGAGGTGCTGTTTGTAGGAGTGTGATTTCTAGGACATGTAGTTTCCAGGAAGAGAAAGGTGTGTCTCTCATGCCCTGTGCACCCCACTGCCTGGAAGGAGGATGGAGACGGCAGAGCAGACAGGAGGAGTCTGGGCCCCTAACGTCCATGGTGTGTGGACACCACCCTGGCTCACAAGGCACAAGGTTAAGAGCACAGGTCTGGAGCCAGACTATCTCAGCTGGGATTTTGACTCTGCAGCTTATGAGATGGTTACCACAGGGCAAGTCACTTAACCTAACCTCTCTGTGCCTTGGCTCACCTATTTGTACAATGGAACAATAATAATACTTCACAGGATTATATCAAGGTTAAGGGAAATAATATATATTAAAACACAGAAAATGGCACCTGGTACATAATAAGGGCCAGATGCATGTTAGCTGTAATTATTACCATGTCTGGATTTCTTTTCCAAGAGAGAACTACACAGGCCTGTACCTTTAAGACAACAAAGACAGCTTCTCACAGTTTCTTTATACTAACCACAGGGCTCAAGCAACACACACCAACTGATAGCAGACCCCTTTTAAACAGTGGTTGTCTTACAAGCAAAGTGGGAACCCAGCTAAGTATATGCATTTGCAATCTTTCTTGGAAGCATGCATGACTTGAAACATGAGTGATCCGGTCTGATCTACAACTAACTTCCCTCTATTTATCACAAGGGATGTAAACTTTAAAAGTGCAAGCCGTATGTGGGCAAATAAAGAGCAAAGGAATGAAGCAAATACACTTTTACAAAGGGAGAGGTATTTGTTCATTTGTTTAATTTACTCTGTGGTGTTAAAATAAGCAGTCCCCTGAAATCACGGGCAGTTAAAACCAGGTAAACGGCTAAAGCAGACACGAAGCTTGTCCAACCCGCCAGCCACATGTGGCCCCCCTTAGCTTTGAAGGAGGCCAACACAAATTCGTAAACTTTCTTTAAAACGTCCTGAGATTGTTTTGCTACTGATTTTTTTATTTAGCTCATCGGCTATGGCTTAGTGTGAATGTATTTTATTGGTGGCTCAAGACAATTCTTCTTCCAGCGGGGCCCAGGGAAGCCACAAGGATGGACCCCTGTGTTATTTGTGTGCGATGGATGTGAATTCTACAGCTCTGTGCTGGAGGCCACCAAGCCCAACTCATCACTACACGAGGCAGAGAAATGAAGCACAGAGAAGAGGCCAGATTCTCCAGGTGATAGGTCACTAAACGTCAGAGCTGGGCCTGGGCTCCACCTTCTCGGATGTCACAAGCCAGAGCTCTGGACTCGCCACGCTGGCCTGCGGGATCGCTCCACATGGGAGCCGTCAAGAGCACTCGTCACCTGCACCCTTCATTTGGCGGCCGATACGAGGGAGCACGGGGCGTCTGTCACCTGTTGCCCTCACTGGGCCTCACCTGGAGCCCTCACTCCTCCAAAGCAGAACAAACACTGTTTCCATTCCCCGGACGTGTGAGGAAAGACCTTGTACAGAGCAGGTGCGTGAGAGTTTATTAGTGAAAAGAGCAGCTCAGCTGGCTGATGTCCTAAGTCAGTAGTTCAGTGGTTACCTGAGGGGGAAATGCGGAGGGGATGGGAGAGTAGGGAGGGGGCATCCAATCTATGGTGATGGAAGGAGAACTGACTCTGGGCGGGGAGAACAAAATGCAACAAATAGACCATGTGTTGCAGAACTGAACACCTGGAACCTATGTAATTTTTACCAACCAATGTCACCCCAATAAATTTAACAATTAAAAAGAAAAAAGGAAGTGTATAAAAGGCAGGCCCAAAAAGCTTTGTGAATACACTTGTCATAGTTTAAGTGTAAAAAATTTGGAATTTTCAGTTATAAATTCAAGTGTATAAAGGCAGTATTTTTCTCTGTATGGTATCCTGTTCCATGTACATATTTGGTCAGAAAATTAAACCTTTAAATAGAAATGAAGATGAAACATCATTTTGTTTGGAGTTCTAGAGAATTACCATAAGCCAAGAAATGCATTGGTGAACTATGACAATTTTCTTTCTAATGAAGAACAGACACTGCCCTTATCATTTAGGAAAGAGTATCACAGAAAATTTAAGTGCTCATTTCATAATCTAAGCAAGTGGGTCAGTCCTACCTGTTACAGCAAGAAGTGCACCGAAGATTTTAATCAAAGCCAGAACAAAGGAGATTCCAAAATACCCAGTGAGGGAAAAAAGGAAAGCATACCCGTAGGTCCGAATTAGATTCTGCAACATATAAGAAAGCCTGTTAGGAAAATGCAAAACAAACCTTGAAGTATTACAAAGGATATAAAACCCCAGATTTTAATCAACTTCTTGAGTAATAATAAGCCACCCAACAATGCAGTCAAGCAAAGATTCTTATTGAGTTCTGATTTAATGGAAAAATAATGATGAAATTTAACATCCACAAATTCTACATCATACGAATAGCTTAAAAATTAACTTACAGGTACAGCAAGATTAAAATAAATTTTACATAAATCATTTCATTTCTGAAAGAATTACTGATTTGCATGTAAAAGAGTTATCAAATTATATAAAACAGTCTTTTTGAACAAGGGGAATTACAAATCTAGAGAAAACTATAAAATGGAAGATGTTTATTTTTAAAATGTGATTAGTGTTTACCTTTGAACAAAATGTTACTGCGGGGCCTAATCCATTAGTGCATGTCAATCCCAATAAAATATACACAAAACCGATTGAATATGAATACAAAACCTAGGGTAGATAAAAATAAAGTGGAAAGATAGTTATCAAACCAAAGGTAGAAAATAAGGATTTTCAATATGCGGCTCAATGTATCTATTCAATTAAATTTATAGAACAAACCACTTTTAAAATAACATCATTGTTTCAGTATGGCTTAACTTCCTGGAAATGGTTGAATCTGTTTACAAGTCTATGCCTTATGTCATGTACAACATAACACATCAGCACTGATGCATTCATGTATGCGTACATAATTATTCATTTTTGCCTGGCTTAATTACTGAATTCAAAACAGATTTTAATGTTGGGATTCTAAAAACATATAGAAATGAAACAAATTTTAAAGCTGATAACGTTAATAATAATAAAGTTAATAATAATAAGCATGAACAAATACCCCAAAATTAAGTTTTCAAAGACACTGAAATGCAAACAAGCAGTATATGGCGTATCTATTGTTTTAAATGTTCCAAATTCCTCACTAATCTTTCTGTCCCAGTTTATTACACTCCTCAGAAGAATAATCAGAATCAGCATCAAACTTAAGTATTGCTGTGTGTCAGTTACTGTACTAATAATGCTCTATATGGATTAATCTACTTCTCAGAACCAACCTATGAGATGGGTACTTTTAATCGTTTCTCAATATGTGGATGAAGAAACTACGACATAGAGACATTAAGTCACTTCCCCCAAATAATAAGCTGGTAAAGCTGGGATGTGAGCTGAAGTTATCTTAGACCAGAGCCTATGGTCTTAACCATTGTATCACCTTAACTTTCTAACTACTTATACATCCTTAATTCTCTTATCTTTACCTTATCTAGGAAGAGTGGTGGTGATGATCAAGAAAACTCTGATTAAAGTTCCTGTGTTCCTAGGGACTCCTTAGACTTAAGACTGCTGACAAAGTAACAGGAAAGGCCAGTCACTATATCTGAATGTGGTATATTCTGTCTTTCTAGCAAGGTGGTTGGCTAGAACATTACTGTCAACACACACAACAACTTTGTCCTATATATAAACACCAACCAGAGAGAAGATATATTTGAAGAAAAGACACTATTTGCAGTAAAAAATGGCACAAATATGAAACACCTAACAATCACTTTAAAATAAATATGCTGGGTCTTTTGAAGAAAAATTTAAAATCTAAGGAACATTTAAAAAAGAATATTGGAATAATAGGTAAAGTCATACCTTATTCTTGGACTGCAAGAATCAAGGGTATGGATGCCATTCTCCCTAATTTAGTTTATAATTCAAGGTGATACCAAGCACAATACCAATGGGATTTCTACTTTATTTGGGGATATGAACACCCACAAGTAACTATGGGTAGTAATATTCTGAAAAACAAAAGGAACACTGGTGGCTTAGTCCTAACTGACGGGAAATGGCTGATAAAGCTGCTGTCATCCCATGGTTCTGGTACAGAAAATGATCCAGAAGAATACAACTCTGAACTCTATGTTAGAATACGAACTAATGAAGAAGGCACTTAAAATAAGCTGAAAAAGTGGATTATTCAATAAATGATATTGGGTTGAGTGGATTAGCCATATGGAAGAAAATAGTTAAAAAGTTTGGGGTGGATCAAAGATTTAATAAAAAAGGAAATCATAAAACTAGTAGGCAATAGGGGTAAAATCCTTAAATCTTAGTGTCAGGAAAGCCTCTTTCAATCATAATACACAGCCAGAAGCCAAAAAGGAAAAGATAAACTGCACCACATAAAAGGCACCAATTTCTAGATGGAAAATAATACCGAATACAAAAAGGAGAAAAACGATGTAACAGGAATTTTTTTTAATATGTAAAAAACTATTAATCATTGAGGAAAAATTGATCAAATACTATATACAATTAGCTATTAGCAGTAGCATTTTTACATTTTTACCTTCCTATGTTTGAAGGTATTCACGTATTTATGAATATAAGCACAAGCTAGTTTAAAAATGCAATGTATGTCTTTAGTCTTTAGCACCACAACTATTTCATAAAACTAAGTATTTCACCAGTTTTGAGTCTGTCTGACGTGAAGGAAAATAAAGAGTATTTACCATTTCTGAATTAGAAGCATTATGCAGCTTCATGGCTTTCTCTTGAACATTTCCAATGACAGCATCTGCACACAGAGCCAGGGAAATCAGGGTCACACCTTCAAGAAGACAAAAGAAAACAACCTCCTTATTTAAGTGTATGAATAAGATTTCTCAGAGATTTAATTGGGCTAAAAAAGGCAGTTCAGTAAAGGGGAGTATTTTTATCCACAACCAGTGGAAACAGGCAGGCACACAGGGGATGTTATTACAAAAGAAAAACAGTTCACTAGAACTAATTACATCAATGCTGTCACCATTATTGTTTTTCACTATCATGTCAAACAATAATTTGCCTTTAAACTAGATTATATGTTTGAAAGGATGACTGTATGAAACCAAAGGCAGAAGAAATTCTTAGAAGATCTATTTGGAATGGTGGTTAGTAAGTTAATTAAAAAATTAGATCAAGAGGGAAAATCATAAAATTACCTATATTATTAAAATGTTCAGTTTAAAACACAAACATACATGCAGTTGCCAAGGTTTTTTGTTTGAGTAGGGGGTCCTGACTAAAATTCTGCACTTTTTCTTTTAACACATGATCAAACCACATTTTCTATGATTTGCAAGTTTGTCTGTCTGTTAAAAAGTAAACCCAAACTTTAGAAAGTTCTGAAACAATCAGGGTGTAGAATCCTTTGACATTTTTATGGTATTTCCCAATTTTTAGTAGTTTCATTCACACCTAATTCAATATGGCTTTTCTTGACTTGTCAACCAAATGGTTTCCATTCACTTGGGTTTTCACAGAAACAATTCTTTCCTCAAACTCATTTCTGCATAATTCATGTAAATATTTATTTATTGTGTAATTATAATCAAGGTACAAATGACCTAAACAAATCTAGAAATCGACACACGTGTGTAGATGAGCATGTGCTGAGAGGCAGAGTGTTAACATTGGTCATCAGTGACAGGCAGACTAAAGAGCAGCCCTAGTTACACCCGTGAGTCCGATGGAATTTAAGGAAGTTTTCTCTGTTATTTTTTTTAATGTATAAACAATAAAAAGCAGCAGAAAAATAATATATATACACATGTATGCACTTAATTGAGAGTTCTCAAGTTTTCATACTTCTTCAATTTGACTTTTTGCCATCTTAGGTTTTTTTATTACCTACACATGCATTTTTATTTACAAACTTGATCCTGAATGCTCTTTTACTTGTTTCAAGTATCAAATCTGTCCTTAAAAGAAAAGGACACAGGATTCCTGAAGATGCTGAAAACAATGGCCTAACTCTTACAGGGCTATTTGAAGACATTCTAAAGATGTTCTGAACAATGGTGACAACCTAAAATACTTTTGTGAAAATACCTGAATTGTATCCTATGGGGAATATTTTAAAGGTAGACATTTATTTTAACAAATAAATCTGATATATTCCCTTTATACATTCAAAGTTTTATTTATATCTGTCTTAGCCATTTTAATACCTAATCTTCATTAAGATCATATCCTCTTATAGACCAAGGACTGTGATAAGGGCTCATCAGTTGTTCTAAATGATTAAGTACAGTTAGGTCCTAATTCTCTTAAACAAATATTTCCATGAAACTCAGGGCTGGTAAGCACTTAAGCTATAGTAAGAAGTCAGAGCCCTCTTTCCACCACCATCATCATCACCCCCACCCCCAAGTGTACATACTCTCACATCCAATATCATCTCACCTCATTCTATCCTCTCTCTACCTTTGTGTGAAAGCTGTCATGATGGCTGTTCTGTAAGTAAAGCACAAAGGGGTCTGGCAATTTAGTCACGGTTATCTTTTTAAGCAATTCATACAGAATTTGAAGCTGTGTCTCTGAATGCAAATTCTATGTGTTCTCTAAAACTGCTCAAATATAATCTTCCTTTTTCATGTGCTGACATGAAAACAAGTGTTTCTGGAAAAACCTAAACCATGTTAGAAATATCTGCTACTATAAGCTTTTTTCAGAGTACAACTCATTGAAGTGATGGTCCCTTTTTGCATCCTGAGTGATCCAAGTATAAAGAACAGATGTGAGAGGTTCTACCAGGTCGTCTGGCTAGTAAAACGCTGCTCCAAAGGGCTGAAGTGGCTCCACTTAAATCCACTGGCACAGCTTGGATGACAAGGCTCATAAGGAAGGGGCACTAACAACTAGTAATAGCGAAACTGATGTAAATGGTTTTCTTCACGATGTAATACTTTTTCCACTTACTATATACTTCATACTTGCTGATATATATGTATTTCCTTTTTTCTGCTCTCTCAGAGTTCCTTTGAAGACTTAGGTATTTTAAATACTATTTTTGTCAAGCTCGGAGATGGGATGATATTAAAATAATCTTATGAGTAAAACTCAATAATTAAGAAATGACAATATGTATATGCGAGGGCTGTCCAGAAAGTAATCCAGCCATGTAATATAAAAAATGGAAGCGTTTATGGCTGGATTTTTTTTTTCTAGACAGCCCTTGTATAAAGAATTTCTCCACAAGACCTTTAGAATGAAAACAAGATTCCAACACATATTTTTTATTCTTATTTATTGCTTTTTTTAAAGATTTATTTTTATTGTTTTTGACAGAGAGAGAGAGAGAGAGAGAGAGAGAGAGAGAGAGAGAGAGAGAGAGAGAGAGATATGCAGAGACAGAGAGAAGGGGAAGGGCCCCGAACAGTCTCCATAGTTGTACATCATTGGTTTTTCCACATAGTTTCATTCCACAGGTGGGCACGGGGCTGCACAGGGCAGGAGCTGGGCCGGGGTCTAGCCCTGGTGAGAACTGAACTGGGGGCACTCCCCAGTTCAGCATAGGGGTCCGCACGGGCCGGGGCTGGGATTCGATCCTCGGTCCCCAGGGCTGCAAAGTGAGCGCTTAACCCACTGAGACATCCTGGCTTCCCCTTATTTATTTCTAAACATACTATAATTCCTATTCAGCTTGTGAAAAATATAAAATTGATTTATAAAATTCCACATGGCACACTATGAGGAAACTTTATGGTGAAACTTGAAGCATGTTAAGGTTATGACCATATTTATATCACCCAGTTTAATCTTAAAGCACAGCATAACTTTCCCACTTTATCTGAAACAATGACAAGCAAATGTGCAAGCTTCAATGTTTAAAAAGATGAGAACAAAACCAATTACTATGATTCTCCCATAATTCATGGGTATAGTACCATTTCAGGCCATAAGAAACTGATCTATCACGTACTTGACAAAGAGATTTTTGACTGGGCAAACAGCTTCTTGTCATGTCAAAATACATGAGTACTAAATACAACTGTTATATTTCCAGTTATAATATTTTTACTACATCTTATTTGGAAAGTCTGAAAGCTTTATGTTAGAAATGAGAATTACAGATGGCACACCATCATTTAAAATCCTTATGAAACTATCTAAGGCAAACTACCTACAAAATGTAGGAAGACAGTAAAATTCCTTATTACCTGTCAAGTTGAAGTTTGGAGCAATGGTGCTATCAGCGAGGGTAAACCAAATCAGACCAAGGCTCATACATACTGCAGCAGACACATCCGCAATATTATAACGCTTTCCTGTGTAAAATAAACAGAAGTCAACCTCATTATGCAAATACCTGCTCAGCACAGCCTTCCAATACTATTTAACCGAGTAGAGCAGGAATTTGCTTATAGTCAATGTTAAAAATAGAGGGAAGGGCACTTATGTTAGGCATGAGACAGTCACAGAAAGGGCTTTTGAAAATGATCACCAATGAGCACCAATACGTCCTTATAAGTTAGCTAATGAGATTCTATTTTATCTGTTGTGGTAGTGAGTAAATATGAACATTCAAAAAGTTTGTGAAAATTAGAACCTCTTTTTTCTTTATTTTTTTAATTACATTTGTTTGGGGTGACATTGGTCAGCAATACTACATAGGTTCCAGGTGCACAATTCTATACATCGTCCATGTGTTGCATTGTAGGCTCACAACCCAGAGTCAGTGCCTCTTTTGCTTTATGAATAATATAAGGCTATGCACTTTCTTATAGTTTGTAAGTTTACAAAGTAACCAGAATGATTATTCAGGCTATGTAAGTGTTTTGTTTGTAAATACCACAATCAAAAATCTTCCAGGTTGCTGAAGATTAACTTATTTTAGTACACCCACATTTACTTTAAATAAAGAAAACATGTAGTGTAACTTTTTGTAAGGATTAAAAGGAAATGTTAATATTATACATGCTTGAGCAGTTATGACATTAAATGTGATTTTTTAATAGAGATCATTATTTTTTTGTGTGTATGAACAGTTATCCTGAAATTATATGTTGAAGTAAATAGTTGACATGTATACTTTTATTTTAAAAAGCTTTTTAGGGGGAAGGCATCTAAGGTATAAACTGAAGTCAGGCTACGAACGTGAGTGATTTAACACAAACACTTGACTAGCGACACACGAGTATTACAGCGGGTCCTGCAGGGTATGGCTGTCACTGCCTGTTCTAACTGCTAGTTCCTCCGAACTTACAACTTGGCTGGGGCTCTAGGCCTACAGTGCAGGGTGGGTTAAACTCTAGACATGATTTTTGTAGCCACAGTCTCTTATGATTCAATTCTAACGGTGTCTGTATTCTGTAAGCCAGCAGTTGGTAAATAAGCAGTTCTGCTTAATATGAGACTTGTTCATTGGCATAATGTAGGGAGAGAGAGCAGAACCCCAAGTGTAGACGAATTAAAGAAAGAGAGCTTTCCAGGTGCTTTGGAGTTAGGCCTTCAATATGCAAATATACTTATTCTGGAAACATAATAGATTCCGGGTGAAAAGAATAAACCAACATACCGGTACCATTTTTATCCTACCTGGTCTCAAATGATTGACTTCAGATACTAAGGTATGTCAGTGTTTTGATACCTTCTTCGTATAAGATATCACTCTGAAGCGTTACAATTTCTAGAATGTTCATTACAAGTATTAACCGGAGTTTAATGTTTTTTTCCCATGCTAGATGCCAGAACGCAGCCTGCTAGTTTCAAACAGTATGAAAATGTGTCATTACTGTACCTTGAATAAAAACTCCTCCTAGCATGACAGGAATCAGTTTGCAGCACTTGAAGATGACTTGGGTAGGGTAGTTCAGGAAGCCCAAGGAAGTGTTTGATAACCCCATAGTGCCCACAGTTAGCAAAGCTATTATCATGTAGGTTTTTCCTGGTATTCTGTAAAAGACAATTTTTAAAATCTTCAATTTGGGACCCAACTGATATTATTGTCAGAGAATGTGTTTACAATGTGTA
>PVKE010009459.1:20201-44906 GCA_004027555.1 Craseonycteris thonglongyai
CTGAGCCGTCCCGGCTTTTCCCAAAAAAAGGTTTTTTTAACAGCAGTTCTAGCTACTCATAAAAACTATATTGATTAAATTTAGAAAAAGAAAAAGTTAAATTTTAAAACATCTTGGCCTCTATAATGGTAAAAGGCACCTTAACTAATTTTTAACTTGTAAATTGTTGTTCTGTTTCCTAATTTTCCATCTAGCATTAGGAAAAACACATCTGTCTATTCTGCTAAGCAGACTTTCTCTAGAAAATGTACATGGTGGTTTAAACTTCTCTAGACATCATTTCATTACCACAGTATCTTATGATTCAACTCTAACTTTGTACTCTATAAAATGTTAACATAACTTTCACACAAGGGATCTGACTCTCCCCTTATGATCCCAAATCCTCTACTTTGGAGTCTATCCAGATTTCCTCATGGAGATTTTTAATTTGGTGTCGTCAGAATTTTGATCTATTGCTGCGAGCATATGCTTTGACCAGATATTTAATGGTCTGAAAATAATAATAATCTTGTTCACTGGTGTGACTACACAGGAAGCACTGGTCACATAATTAGATTATGTCGCATACTTAGATCTCATTTCATTTTTGGGATTTCTGTTCATGTTCACATCAAGGCAACAAAATTCTTTAATAGTTTTATATGGCTAGATGTAAGGCAAAATAATTTACTGGAAAAATTCCATTAAAATGCATCATTTCCACTTGCATTTCAATTCTGAGGCCTTTCCTACTTAACTGCTAAGACAGTGGTCAACATTTAGGACCCACATGGAAACAATGTGGCAAGCCTATATGCATCAGTGTGCAAAGACACTGATTCTTATGCTGTTTGTGGCGTTTAACCCTCAGCGGGGATGTCAGTGAAGGGGGACAGCATTGCTTCTCTAGGTAATGACAGAAGTTGCACTAGTCAAACAGTGGCCAAAAGATAAACAATTCAAGGCTGAAAAACCCCAAGGAATGAAGGTAAGAAGAGCAGCATAGTACAGGTAGAAAACCACAGCAACAACCACCACCACAACAGGAGACCTAAAATCAAGGCTCCACCCCTGACAGCAACTTGCTCTGTAATCTCATGGAAATCCCAGCACTCCTCTAGGTCAGCTTTCTGCTTGGATGCTTGGTAAAGGACCACATGAGATTTCACTCCCTTGCCTCTAGGATTCTCATTGTTTCCATTTAACACCCCCATGGCTTACTTCCTTAGATACAGTGTGAAAGCTGTAACTTTAAAAAGCCCCTTCGAAACCTATTTGACAGATCTCCTTGATTAAAAACGCACATAGTGTAATTAATGCTCAAGTCACAAGGTGATCTTTGTTGAAAAATAACTAGTATGTATTTACAATGTGCCACATTCCCACATTCGAGCCTCAAAATACAACAGAGAATTTAGGAAATTTCTATCGACAGTATTAGAAGAGGCAGTGCAAGACTCAAAGCCATATCTTCTGAGTCCGAATCCTGCACTCTCTGAAGCTCTCTGCTTCTCATATAAAGAGGAAATAAGAAAGAAAACTGAGCAAAGAGGTCTAAGGAGAGGTGGCCACTTCAATAAATTCACAGACGGGTATAGACTCAGAAATAAAACACATGACTAGGCACCTTTTCACTGTAACATACCTTTAAAGACTTTTTCTAAAAGTTTTTCATGTGCCTTGGAATGAAAATGTTCCAATTCCTAATTGTATTGATTACATAGCTACAAGTTCTTTCATGTATGTTCAAATCAAATGCAAATGGCACTGTCTTTTAACTATGTATGGTTGTGTGGGATAAAGGCGGTGATAACTTGAGGCTCACTCTCCATCTCATCTAGGTAGCTGAGAAGGAGGGATATTCTTTAAAAATTTAACATGGAGGAGGTGCAATTTCTTTGTGTGACTTCTCATTGAAAAGAGACAGCTTTAGATTCTTTTACTTTAGAAGCAAGTGGTCCAGCAGTTTGCAATAGGCAACGAATCATCAGGCTTCGGATGTATTAATCTTGACAGATATATTTAAGTGCTTTCTATTCTATCACCTGTGGCTAAGTCGTATAGATTTCAGAGCATGAAAATAATGAAGAAGATACCCTCAGCTTCAAACACTTAAATATCACAGCTATAATAATTTATTGGCAGTATAAAGAAGCTGAAAGGTATAATTAGACTCATGCAGAAACATTGGTGACACAGATTTAAATATTTAAATTTCATCATCTTTATACAAACAGCAAAAATATTTACGAATAATAGCTGTGAACATTTTTTATTTTCACTGAAGGATTAATTTATTTCAATGAAGACAGAATGACAGTATAGTATCAGAGCTCCTTATTACATTTAAACTGCCCGATATATACATGAAACACTCACAGATTAGGGTCTGATATACCAGGATAAACCACACTTACATTTCTCAAAGTTAAATGTACTTTCCCAATCACTTTCTGTTTATAATCAGAGGCAAGGCTTGTAATGAATATTGCTCGATGTGCCATTACAGTAATTTCAAGGTTCTTTCTCAAAATTAGCTGGCCAATTTAAAATATACTGTCAAACAAGCTCCTTAGATTTTGATGAAAAAGAATGTTGTGAAATTTCTGATATCTAAGAATGCTACTGGGCATTAAAAATATGGCAACGTTAAGTGGAATGATATATCCCACAAAAGTATACATTTAAAAGCTACTATAAAAACAGGTATGATTTCATTTTACCACTTCGATAGAGCAACACTGTTAATCTTTCAGTAACCGCTCCCATTTCAGTGAAATTTATAAAACTACATATGTACATCTGAATACTATCTCCTGTTTTAAGAAGATATAGTTACTACAAGTTGAGTCTAAGCTACATTTTTATTGATAACATTACACTTAAGAGATTCATTTTTTCAGTATATAATGGAATAGACTTAATATTTTTAAAAAGTTGGTTATACTGATAAAAACTCTTGGGTATTTGATAAGGTTTTATTAATGGGAAATGCATCTTTCATGTGTAATATACTCTGTATGCCCAGAAAACAAAACAAAAAAATTTACTAGGGAGCTTAGCTGTCAAAAAGTAAAAACAGACCACGTACCTTCTCCTTTTGTCCTGAATTAGCTGAAGTTCTATAAGGCCAAATATGGAGTAAAATGCAAACTGTACTAAAGTAAGGTACCAGCCATAGGACTTAAAACCCTCCATTGAAAATATTAATTCCTGTCAAAAGATACATGGATACTGTTATGTTCAAGAAGCAGACAGATTTCTTCATAACAATTCCTATGGACACACCATCTAAAGAAACACTCAAATCACAAGACTTCACAGAGGTAAACGCAGAGCCGTTAGGCCTTTCCAAAGAACCGACTGTCACTAGATCCAGGTATGAAAGTCAGGAAGCAAATACAGACAGGGAGGGATAGCTATGGAGCAGCACATTCATGCTATGCTATTCTTTTTAAAAGACCAAAATTTAGATTTACCAAAATAATGATAAAGGTAGATGATTCAAGAACTCACTTATTATTCAGAAAGCATATTTCATTAGAAGGCCTGTTTTTCTATAGGACTTATAATCAGTTCAAATCAGTAGTTATTTTTGGTGTCATGGATAACATAAAACTTCTCCTTACAGGGGAAATGGTTACTTTGCCTAAACATAAAGTCATACAATGAATACTGATATTGTTGACTAGACGTTAAGAAGTTATTCAGAGGTGTTCTAATAAAGTTATGACTTAATTTTAGAAAACTCAAACTTGCCCCCATACATGTATGTACATTTCAGCTGTATTTTAGTTTAAAAAGATATTTTTACATACATTTCAAAGGAAAACTAAATATAACCTCTACACAGACCCTGAACTAGATTTTGTACATTCAGAATAGTGCGATTTTTCATGCCATCACCTAGTGGCAATATTTGAATTCATATCATCTTCTAGTTGGAAAATCAGTATCATAAAGGTTTTTAATTCATGTTATTGTTTTATACTAATACTCCTCAGCATTTTTAGAAGCCATGCAAAAGTCACAAGTCACCTTCTGCTTTATACCTACATTGTATAATTCATAATGTAAGACATGGAAGAGTACAGTGATTAAGCTCACTCTAACTCAAACTTGTCCAATCAGCGGCTCAGGGCATTTCTGAATGCGACCTAACACACATTCATAAGTTCCTTAAAACATTATGAGATTTTTTTTCGCAATTTTTTTTTAGCTCATCAGCTATCATTAGTGTATTTTATGTGTGGCCTAAGACAATTCTTCTTTTTCCCATGTGGCCCAGGGAAGCCACAAGGTTGGACACCCCCACTTTAACTGATTAATGCTACAGAATACCAAGAGTATTTTCTGTGTTTGAAGAAAATGTATCACTTTCCTTTTCTTGAATTAGAAAAGGTTCTTTCATGTTAGGGAATCGCATTACAAGAGCAAAGTTGGTACTGGCTGAAAATACTCACTAATGAACTGACCATTAATATTAGCCCACTCAAACACGGTGTTTACAATAGCCTAGATCCTCCCACCCTGTCCATGCCTTTGAAGGGTGGGAATTTGTTGCGGGTCAAATGTATACAACTATGTCACCATGCAATGCAAATATGAGACAAGTTGTGGCAGTATTTAAAATGTTTTCCACAGGAAAAACAAAAATTACAGAAAAATAAGGTTCTGGCAAAGTTAGAAGAAACCAACAAGAAAGAAAACACAGTAAGCATTTCAAAACAGAATGATTTAATTATAAAATTAAATATATTCTTAGAAAAATCTAAAACATCCTGATATGCTTTTGCAGAAATGACCTATTACTAAATTCCAAGAATCAAGAATGAACTAGAATTTGGCTTCTGTGCTATCATTCAGTTTTAATTGGATAATTATATTCTAAAATACCAATCAATACTTGAATCTTTCTCTTAAAAACTAACATGTTTACAATTATTACCTATATTTTAAAAAACATATTTCAAAATTTTTCATTTTAATTTTTTAAGATGGTTTCTGCTCCACTCCCCTCACGTAAAATATTTAACTCTGAAGTTCTGACTTGTTCTCAGCAGCTTTAAGGAGCCCTTTTCTACTACTATACTGAACAACTCAAATTGTGACTAAATTGGTATCCAATAAAGGAAAATATCTTGAATAAAACTACGGTATTAGTAAATATCCTTATTGACCTTAATTGTTATAATCAACATATAAGAATAACTGAATTTTACCTGTAAATATCCATAAATGAGATAAAATACAAAAACTCCAGCAACACATATGAAAAATTGAGTGAGTTTGTTAAATCTGCTGAGATTTATGCCAAGCACTACAATGTCATCTATTGACTTGATGTGTGGTGACATTGTTTGGGGTTTGGACGGGACAGTTATAGAAATATATTTCCTGGAGTTGTTGAACTTGAGATCCATTGTTCTTATTTGGCCACATTCAGTGCTTCCAAAGTTATCTTGGTTGATTTCTTCTCCTTTCTTCGGTCTGTCTTTGGCTTGCTGAGCTAAGTCCTAAAGAAGGAAATAAGGAACTTAAGCAAAATACTTGGAGCATAAAGAATTATGCTTCAAATATTTGAAATCACACTTTAAAAATCATACAGGTAAGCCTCATTCTCTCTGGATGGTAACACCTTAATTTCCCTAGTCAAGTTTCCAATTAACTAAAAACAGTATGCCGATTCTTGAAGCAATTTATCGAACCCGATAAAGACCAACACATCATTAAATTAAATTTATAGCATTCCATTTCCACAGCAACAGAACAGCTAACCTTGTATTTATTTCATCCAAGAAGTAAACATGCCTTTAGTATGTTTTTATAACTAGTAAGGATATAATTTTTAAAGCCCATGACAGTTTATGCATAACATCTTTTAACATTAATGTCAATCTTTAATTGCAGAGAGTAAAGAGCAACCAATGTTCCTTTATACTAAGACGACTGTAAAATATCTTTGATAGACACTTTAAAATCAAGTCAAACAACTGTAAGTTACTTAAAAAGCTAGATTTACCAGAGACTATCAAAAGGTTAATATGCTTTAATAATAGTATCTCTTAGGTGAAAAGAAAATGCTTTCTTCCTTTGGAGAAAATCATTTTAATTTAAAAAGTCTTTGGGGAGCTGTTGTTCAGTGGGTATAAAGTTTCAGTTACACAAGATGAGTAAGTTCTAGAGATCAACATAGTGCCATAGTTAACAACACGGTGTTTACAAATTTGTTAACAGGACAGATCTCGTATTAAATGTTCTTAATACACACACACACACACACACACACACGCACACACACAGAAATACACAAGCAAATGTTTGGAGGTGACAGATGTTTATTACCTTGATTATGCTGATGGTATCACAGGTATATGGACCTGCCCAAACTCATCAAATTGTACATATTGAATATGTGCAGTTATTTTTTTTTTTGGTCTTATCAATTACACCTCAGAAAGCTGTTTAAAAACAAAACAAAGAAGTCATTGGGATTGTGAAAAGTTGGAAAACACAGCAGTTTTTTGTTAGTCTGTAAAAAATAAAAAAATCATAAGGGCTCCACAGATGACTGTTGATTTCTCTTTGGATTTATATAAACTGAACAATGAATTCCACATAAAGGTTGAAGAGTGAAGAATTATGAAAATTAAAGAATAGAACAAACGTATGAAAAGTCTGTTATCTACCTAGAAAAAAAAACTCAGTTACAACCCCAGTGGGAACTACAATTTAAACTCAAGTGGAGGGAAAGAGTAGATAAGAATAATTTTGACAGTAAACTCTCCTCTGGAAATCTTTTTAAAGAAACTGTGGTATGTTGGTGTAAAAAGGTAAGAATTAGAATCACTTCTTCATGATCAATTCTAGTGGCAGACTTCGTATTTTCCGGCGTATAAGACGACCGGGCGTATAAGATGACCCTCTAATTTTACAGTTAAAACATAGGTTTAGGCCTATATTCGCTGTATAAGACTACAGCCTCGGAAGTGGGGGATAGTCTTATACAGCGAATATAGGCCTAAACCTATGTTTTAACTGTAAAATTAGGGGGTCGTCTTATACGCCCGGTCATCTTATACACCGGAAAATATGGTAGAGAAAACAGAACCCTAATCAGTAATTTAAACTTAGGGTCAAGGCTTTGAATACAACTTGTAACTAGCAATACTCAGGCATCAAGGAATACTTGTTTTATAAGGTCACTGCCATATTTCAAACAGAAAATATGTAATTTTAAGAAGTTTTACTATTTTTTTTACTAGTTTTTTCCTCCTTATACATTGTTCTTGCTTTCTACAGTATGTTTCCTTGTCATTTCTGAGTTAGACTTTTAAGTCCTCTTGTAGGATACCTTTGAGATCTTTCTTTATAGACCTGCTTTAAATAATCTTGAATGTAGAAGAAAATCAAAAACAAAAAACCTCGAACTACTTTCCATATGTGTAAGCATGGAGACAGAGGACCATTCAAACAAAAGTGGCCCCACAGAGGGTTTAAGCTTCCTCTCCCTTTACTTCTCCATCAAGACACTTATTTCATTCCTGAGATACATCATGGACTCTCAAAGACCTTGCCTTCTGTCCATCACGTGCCTTCAGCCTGATGTCTTCTATCTCTGGGTCAGATTTGAAGATGAGCTTTAATGTTCCATCCTGTGGGACACCAATCATAATGCCCCCAGTCAGGAGAGAACGGAACTGGAAAGGCAAGACTCAAATCTTATGTGTCTCTGCATTTCTGGTATCTGGCATACTAAATAAACTGGCTGACCAGTTCCCTTGGAGGCCCTTAACCTCAGCTTGTAATCACTCACCTGCTACCTGAATACGATTTTTAAAATGCACTGTGCTGTTGGCAAACTTTGTGGTCAAAACGAAAAATCTTCATAGAAAACAGAGGTTGGAAGGAAAGTAAAAGTAATGATTATAGATTTACAGAGAGAGAGAGAGAAAGAGAAAGAGAAAGAGAAAGAGAGAGAGAGAGAGAGAGAGAGAGAGAGAGCGCGAGCGAGCAAGAGCGTGCGAGCAAAACTTCTAAAAAGAGCTCTCTTGACTTTATAGGTCTCAAAAAATTTCTCCCCAAATCACCTTCTGCTGAGATGGTGGTCATTTAGCCTACTGCCTGGCATATTGTAATGATTCGGTGAAGTGATACCTGATAGTATGACAAGGTAGGATGGCACAGTGCTTTCCCCATATGCTTTGGAATTTTAAGTTCAAGACCCAGTTTTGCTACTAATTAGCTGAGAAGCCTCTGTGCAAATGACTTAACCTTTCTGAACTTTAGGTTCTATATCTTTAAAAGAGGGGTTAAAAAAAAAAAAGTGTGCCTATCATGGGATTTTTGTTAGGACTAAATGAAATAAATGTAAAAGTGCCTGGCATAGAGTAAGGCAGCCCATACGTGCTAGCTGCCATTACTGACCTTTTTAGAAATATAGCCAGGATGATAATGGTGTGCTGGGGCAGAGGTGCTGTTCTGGTGTGTAGTTGGACATATGAATCCGGATTTCCAACCCAGACTTCTCTCCTGAGACCCAGCTCCATATCCCCAAATTCTTTTTTGATACCTCCACCTCGGAGCTCTGCTGGTGCCTCATTTTGAAAGCATCCAAAGCTCAACTCATTATTTTCCCTTTAAAATAAATCGGTATTTCTTCCTGTTGTCCACTCAATGGTAACAAGCTAAAAACTGTAAGTTATTTTAGATTCTTTCCTTTTCCTCGCATTCTACATTTTGCTAAGATTCCTGTTGACTGTACGTCTGTATATCTAAACTCTGTTCCCGACCCTACGATCAAGCAACCATGTTCTCAGCCTAGATGACTAGATTGGTCTGGATATAATCTCTTCTCCCTTTCTGATAAAGCTTTGACATGGCTCAGCATGAATTCTGATCAAGTTGCACCTCTGATTAAGGAGCCATAAATCCCAAGCTGGTTGATGCTCTGAACTCTCACAGCACTTTCTATATATTTTTATAAATATTTAAATCATAATGGTCTAACATTTTTGTTTTGATGTCTGTTTCTCCTACAAGTTTATGAAATCCTTAAGGGAAGAGATAACTTCATCTTCATATGATGTTCTAGCACGTAACAAAAGTGTAACACTGAAGGAAAGGCTCTATTGCATTTAGGAAACACCATTTAATCAAAGCATTCCTCTTCTTTCCAATTCACCTATCGGCAATCTTGCCACAGATCTGTGCCAGACATGCAGTTGAATCCCTCCAGCACTGTCACTTCTTGGACGTCTGTGCCAAAATACTGACATCTCTACTGCAATTTCCCACAAAGTATCTGAAATGAACACGATTCATTTCCTTTGCTCACTGGAGGCACCAGCACCAGAAAGCCTGCCCTTTAAGGCCTTGCATTTAGAATGCAGTTTTATTGAGCGGAACAGCACTGGTCAGGTCATGTGACCGACGAAGGAAGACACCGTGAGCTCTGATACCCAATCACTGCCATCCTAAATGCCAATCACTTCCATTTCTGACAATTAATGATGCTATTAACCAACATCCAAAGGAATTAGGCCAATGGCCTAAGCATAAAATTAAAATTAGTTTTCACATTAAATGATAAACATCTTGCTATGCTTTAAAAGTTCATAGTAACCCTGGAAACTACAAAAAAAGCAAGGCTTTGAATCACTGCCTGAGACTTCTTCCTAAAGTTAACACAGATATTTAGTTACCTGAAGATACATGTACCGGTAACTGCTAAAATTGAGTCAAAGGTAGCATTTCTAGTACATAGTGAAATTTAAATGCTATAAATAATTGGTAATAAGGTTCATTTATAAGGGCCTAATGAAGTCAAAATTATTTCCTTAATCTAGTCTTTTCTAACCTTTAGAAGAAAGTCTCCCACTACAAAAAGGTTGAATATGAGGAAATTCTGGCATTTCAGGGTGAATGAACCTGAAAAAACCCGATTCTGTATTTTGTTACCCTCAATGCTACCAATAATATGAATCTTGCCATCCTATCTAGACTAAGTGGCTTCTAGGTATTAATCATGACTTATGGGGTACGATTATAAAATACAGATAAACAAAATTCTGTTCCAATTCTCTGCACACACCTCATTACACAAAGTTCAAGAAACCATGTGCGAAGTTTTGAAGGCTACTCTCCCTCCCAACCCCCACGGGAGAAAGCTAAACTTAGCATTCAGCCTATGCGTCAAGGAACTACGTACAAACACCACGTTATCTAAATCATTTTCAAATGCTGCTACATCTCCCTCCCAAGTCCCAAACCATCAAGCCACTTAGAATGTGTTTACCCCCAAAATCAATTCTGGACATCTGGTATCCCGCCGTAGAAGAACGGACTATGCCCAACACTAAGAAAAGGCTCTTTTTTTTAGCACACCCAGCCAACCCGGCCTTCTTTCAATATTTAAAAATAAAAAGCTGGAGGGGCAGAAATAAGGCTGCAACGACGGGAGGAGGCTGCCTCCCTTCTGGCGGGGGCACGACACGAATGGGGTCACCCGCCAAGATCAGTCACCTTGGCACTGAACATCAGACGACCAGCAGGGAAGCCCTGTCGGCGGCAGAACCCGGAAGTGGCTCCATCAGACGTGCAGTCTTGGGGACCCCTGGGGACCGACGGCTCCCTATAGGCCCAGACAGGCGCCCACAATTCAGATCCCCCTCCACGCCCCCAGCCCCTGTCTGCGGCCCCCCGGCCTGCGAGCCCACAGACCGCGCGGCCCGGGCCAGAGCTGCGGAAACGGGGCGCGGGGCAGCAGATGCGGCTCCCTGCGAAACGCGCCAGCGGTTTCCGTTCCCGGGGGTCTGCACCCCCCGACCCCACTCTCTCCCCGCAAGCTCCCTACAGGGACGTGGCCCGCATCAGGGTTCTCCGCGGGAGGGCAGAGCGGGGCTGGACCCCAAACAAGGACGGAGGCCCCGGGGTCCGGGGGGCGCGTCCGCGCCAGAGCCGGGGTGCCGGTGGGAGAGGGGATGCCAGTCGGGGCGCCTCCCCCTCCCCAGGTGCGCGGCCATCACCTCCGGCTTCGCCTCCTCTTCGCCTGCGGTTGCACCTCCCACGCCGGCCGCCGCCTCCCCGCGAAGTGCTCGCCTTGCGTGACGCCGCAGCACCACTTCCGCCTACGTGTCCCCGCACGCGCGTGCGCACTTGCAGGGACCGCCCACCGGGGGGCGGGCCCAGTCTCTGGCCCCACCCCCGCTCTCTGGCCCCGCCCCCGGGGGCGGCCCGGGTCCCTCTATCGAGCGCATGCTTTTCTCTGTCTTTCCAAAGTGGGCGCAACGGGACGTGGAATGTGCTCCCCTACCGACGGAGAAGGGCGTGCGGTCCGGTAGAGTGTTCTCTGAGCGGTGCTCCGGTTGTTGCTGGGTCCGAGCCTCGGAGCCTCCGCAGCCTCCCGGGTTGCAGCGGCCTGGACTCTCCCGGTGCGTGCAAAGTGTTACATGCAGTTACCAAAAGGAGCAGCAGAGCCGCAATGGCTTGGGCCTGCAGGCTTATAACCAAAATGTTCCAGAGGAGGGGACAGATGTGTATCCTCTAAGCACATTGTTTGCCCTGAATCATTATAATAATACAAATAGAAGAACCAGGCAGCCTTATCAAAACTAACCGCTCACTCAGCCGCATCAGTTGAAGGGGGCGCCAGGTCCCTCGAGGAAGAACCCTGCAAAGCCACCACGAGTTATCTACAGTGTATCCCCCCAATGCAAGCCCCCAAGGAACCCAAAGCCATTCACCCAACGGAGGCCAGGTGATAACAGGAGTTCTGGCTAAGTCCGTCTTGCAGTGTGACAACCGATGGAGCCCTCGCTGACCTGAGGTCGGAGTGATGGCAGGAAGGGCCAAGTGGAAGGGCCTCAAATGACCTCCCTGGTCCCAGATCGTATTATAAGTCAGTGCTTATTGCACACTCAAGGAGCAGTGGGAGAAATCGCACTACCAGCAAAGACTTCAAAAATGTAGAGGTGATGACCTCTATCATCCACCCATTCAATTCATCCTTTAACCCCTGAGAAAATCAGGTGGATCATGTGTGTGTTGGTAGACTATGTCCAAGTTGCAGCTCCACTAGCTGCTGCTATTGTGCCAGATGTGGTATTTTTACTAACATAGGTCAAAGCAGCCTTTCATACATGTTGCGTGGTTATGAAACTGGCAAAAGCCCCATGGGTAAAGCATTTGCTCCTTGGTGAAATGACTCCGTTACACATTCACTGTCTTTTTCGTGGGCTAGGATAACTGCCTCACTCTCTGTCAACATTGAGTTCTGCAAGAAACTTGCTTGTCATGAAGTCCTCTGTCTTGTTGACGTCATACTAATTGGACCAAGAGGACAGGAGATACATGGTTCTCTAGCAGATACATGTGTGTCATAGAGTGGGAGACAAAACCTATAAGGATTCAGAATCTGCCAAAGTTAGGTACTCTCTGTGATACCCTCTTACAGTTTTACGTGAAGTGAGAATGTGAGATAAGAACTTACATGCAGTTTGGTAAGTCATCCCAGAAAACATATCTTATGTTTTGTTTTTTTCTCTGCCTTGTTTTCATTCAGATTAATCATTTTGAGATTCATCCATGCCGTGTTTATCCAAAATTTATTTCTTTTTATTGCTGAGCAATATGCAGTTACATGCTTTGCATAATTTATCACTCCACTCGTTAATGGACATTTGGGTTGTTACCAAGTTTTGGCTGTTATGCATCAAGCTGCCATTGAGCATTCATGTACCAGTCTATGTAGACGTAGGTTTTCATTTCTTTTGAGTAAATAGAAGTGAAATGAATGGGTCCTATAGTAGGTGTATACTGAACTTTTTTAAGACACCACTAAACTGTTTTCCAAAGTGTTTGTACCGTTTCTTATCCCTATCAGCATTGGATGAGAATTCCAGTTGCTCCCCATTCTCGCTAAGACCTGGTATGATCAGTCTTTTTTTTTTTTTTAGTTAAATTTCTCAAGGTAACATTGATTGATAATGTTATATAAGTTTCAGGTGTACAATTGTATAAGACAACACCTGGATACTTTATTGTGTGCTCACCACTCAAAGTCTAGTCTCCTGTCATGATGTATTTGACTCCCCTTCCCCCTTTTGTCCTTGCCCTCTGCTGGCCACCATTCCATTGTCTGTATCTTTTAGTTTCTTTTCTTTTTTTTTTTTAAATAAAGTTATATTTACCCCTATGTTCATTGCAGCATTATTCACAATAGCCAACACAGGAAACAACCTAGGTGTCCTTAGATTAAGATCGGATAAAGAAGTGGTACATCTATACAATGGAATACTACTCATACATGAAAAGATGAAATATTGCCATGCGATATTTAATATTATTCTTGTAGATGAGCAGTGTTATCTCACTGTGGTTTTAATTTCCAATTCCCTAATGACTAGTGATACTGAGCATCTTTTCATATGCTTATTTGCCTTTGTTGTATGTTCTGTATATATTGGTAAAGTGTTTGCTCCAATATTTTGCCTATGTGAAAAGTTTGGTTTGCTTTTTTCCTGCATTTTGACAAAACTTTATATATTTCGGGCGCAAGTACTTGGATCAGAAGCGCAATTTTAAAATATTTTCCTATGTGTTGAGATTTGCTTTATTATTCTCTTTAAAGTCTCCTTTGAAGAGTAGAAGTTCTTCATTTTGATGTGGCTTGATTTATAATTTATTATTAATTATTGGTTAGTTATACTTGTTGTGTCATATTTTATTAATCTTTGCCTAGTCCAGTGTCACAAAGAATTTTCTTCTGTTTTCTTTGAGAATTTTATAGTTTAGATTTTACATCTAGGTCCATGAGCTACTTTGAGTAAATGTTTGCTGATGAGGACTTTAGTTCAACTTTGTTTCCGGAGTTATTCTCATTGGATTTTGAATTCTAGGAGGGCAGATGTTTTTTGTTTGATTCTGTAAAGATACTGCTGCACTGTCTTCCTGCTTGCATTGTTTCAGTGAGAAATCTGTTGCTGAGGACACAGCACATTATTATTATTGTATTTTTGTGGAGTTTCGTTCTAGTTGTTGATATATTTTCTGCACACAGAGTATGACCATTCAACAATTGGAAGTATGTTATATTAAAACAGGTCAGACTTAAGTCCTGTGTAAAAGTGATTACTTTGTATTTTCAAGTGAATTCAGTAGAAGTGGCCTAGAGATATAAAGGACTTTTAACTTGGTTATGTCCAGTGACAGGGTACTATACTGGTGTTTTAGGGGACATGAGATGACAATAGGGATTATGTGGGGGTCCTCTGCATCCTTGGAATAAAACAGTTGCTACTAACTAAGCAAAACCTATTGCCTGGCAAATCAGTCTTGTACCTATTCCTGAGGGAGAAATGTTGCAAGGAAATCTCTATCAATAAATTTCACCCGAGATACTTTTATGGAAATAAGTTTTGATTCATTGATACAATTGAATAAAGTAAAAAATTATAGTTATTATATTATCAAAGCTTTCATTTGACTATAAAATGTATCATAGGTTATTATAGATTTTTTTTTTACCGACTTCTGTAATAAATAAGGTGAAAGATTTTATTGTAGTACTAACCTGATTTGTGGAAACTGCACTAATTTTTGGTTAATTAGAATTGTAGTTAAAAGCAATTTATTATATTTAATACTAGGAAATAGGTAAAGATTTTAAATTAACAGGTGAAATACATTCTGAAGTTTACCAAGAAATTAATATAATATATAGACACATTAAATAGTATATAACATAATATACATAATAATGGACATAGAACCTGCTTTTAAAATACATTGTATTTTTGCATTCCAAGGAATTGAAGAGCTAGAGGGAACTTTGTTCTAGTCCATTTCTGTTTATAATGAGTATTAGAACAAATCATGATAGAAAGATATGTATTTGCCTAATTTTATTTTCTGTGTACTCTAGAGAAAGAAATTTCTACAGTTGAATAAATACAATTAAATGAAGTCTGAAGAGGAATATGATGTGGTTGTTTCCTTTTAAGATATTGTATATAAGATTTAAGGAACTAATTACTTCTTCAGCTTAAAAACTATAGCCCTTAAATTAAAATATTATAACTGATGACCAGAAAAGCAGTCCAAAAAACTATAATGATAAATTAATGACCATAGAAAAAAATACTAGCTCACTTTTTAAATGTTTTTTGTGTTAGTAATTGCTGAGTCTCCTTAGTTTCCTGCATTGTATTAAAAGTATCATGATGCTGTTCTACATGAGATTTTGTCTTTTCTGATAAGAAATGTGTTACTCAGCTATGTTTAGTTGTTCTGTTTTTGAATCATGTCTATTATACCTATGGTTGTCAACTGATTACCCCATATCATAAAAATTTAGTATCTTTCTACTGAAGTGTTACTGGGCTATTGTTCATTTTTAAGGTAGAGTCAAGCCCCTACATTGCTAACATGACCATTGAATTAAAAGCCACTAGCTGAAGTCTCTTTCCCCAATAATCTTTTTAGCAACTATCCTCCCCACCTCTGAAGTCCTTTGAATCAATTTTTATTACAAATATATAATATGTAACTGTGATCTAACTGCCTTTAGTTTAATTTCATCACAATAAGCTTTTGTAAAATAAGTCTTTTACTTATGTATACGTTATCTCCAAAATCATACACATACACATTTTTCTGTTTGCATTGTGTTGCAAACAGAAATCGGATTTAAGTCTTAACAGCAATGTAAATTCTTTTGGAAATAAAATGGCTAGCTTTCATTCATTTAGACATCTAGATGATCTGTGATTGGGCTAATATGGAAAGAGAAGTATTACTTAACACATCTTGTAACAATAGTTTATTGGATTCATCTGGGGAAAAAAAGATTAGAGACCAATATAGCTTAGACAAAAGTGTAGCATTTGGTTTATTCCATATTAACATACGATGATGTAGAAGATGATGTTCTTCTTTACCTTACCTTTCACCCCATGTTTTTTTTTTTTTTGGTCTTAAGTTTGCTAAAAATAATGAAATAAAAACAGTGTATTTTTTAGGTTTATGAGAGATAGCAAGAGAAGTCTGTTCACATGTATGGGCAGCATAAAAGCTGAAGGAATGTGGAATGAACTTAGCTGGCATCGCAATGCCATTCAATGTTAGACACCAGCTGTATTTCCATGGGTGCGCTGCTGACTATAATTTTCTGTGAAGAATACCTGATTCTGGGGAAGATGGAGTGCCCACGACTTTAACAAATCACACTAGAAAGATCTGAAAGGCCATTCTATTTTTGTAAGTGGCATTCTCTTATATTAAAGGCCACCCATGATAAGAGCTTTGAAAATGCCAAGAGTTGTGCACAAGCTGAATCTCCTCATTAGAATGGTTTGGGTGGCAATGTCCACTGATCATTATCCATGATTATTGCTATTGGCTCTGAGACAGGAGTACAGTGTTGTTCCTTCAAGGCTACTGGGTTGCCACAATATGTTTAGTTGTCTGAAAGGGTAAGTGTTCCCTGTTATATTGCGAATTGGAACTTTTGTTACCTGTTGGGAATTGACATTTGGTGTGCTCGTGTATTCTATCTCTTATCAAGCATAACATCAGAGGTGTTAGTTGCTTTGCACACATTTGATGATGATAGGATGTTTGGACAATCTAAGCAGCCAGCTCGGTTTTGTGTTGAATTAGCTGTGTTAAGCGAGGTGATCCCTCTGAAACACTTCTGTTAAAGAAGACAGATGGCAATAGTGAAAGTATTCATTCTTACTTCCAATCTAAGTACTCGGCTGGGATAAGAGTTTTGTAGCAGCATAGTCTGACAGCTGGTTACGTAATAAGCTTTTAGCATCAAAGTAATTGTGAATTAGTTTATTTTATGACAAGGAAATATAACCACATGGTTAAAAATCAAAAATTGCAATAGGGTGTATAATGAAAAGTTGATCACAGGCTCCTGGTCTCATTCACTTAGTTTCCCTACCCAAAGGCAACCAGTGTTGTTCGTATCTCCATATATTTCCAACACTATTATATGCCTAGGAAGTATACACACACATATGTATTTTTTGGTTTTTGAAAAATTAATTTGACAATATAACATATAATTTTCTACATCTGGGATCCCCCCCCCCCACCCCCCAGTGATATATCTTAGAGATTTCTTAGGTTGAAATGGTTGAAAAAACAAAGTTCAGCCAAAACAGGGACTCAGGCTATGTAAGACATACAACTTCTCTTTTGGTCTATTCATGTATATTTCTATTTTGTGTGTAGCTGTGATTCTTACATTTATGTCTTACTCATGTTTATTAATATCACATGTCATGTTTTTGTCTATTCAGTCATCATGCATTTTGCCATGGTGTGTTGAGTATGATCAACCGTCCCTCAAATTAATTAGGGGGAAGGGAAGCAAAAGATAATCAAGTGTCTGTGGGCATGGTATCAATTTTAACTTTGGGCTTTAAACAAAAACTTTTATGCAGAACAGAAGGACTATGTTATTCAAGTGTATGGAAACTGTGACATAATGACTAGCATGGCCTTTCCCTGGGATGTCTTTTACAAGGAACCCCCTTTGGGTTCCCAAGCCTGACAGGCCGTCTCCCCAGACCCGCTCTGAGACAGAGAACCCAGGTTTGCTTTGCATGGAAAAAGAAGAGAAAAATGTAAGAAACCTAAGTGGACCAGGTAGACGGTGAAAGAATGTCTGTGTGGACATAATTTCCCCCCTGAAGAACAGTTGGCGGCATATGTCAGTCTTCACGCATCTTTAGTAAGCAGTCAACAAGACCTTTCCCAGAGCTGATGAGTTTCTTCATCTCGTGTTTATTTTGTAAAATCACGTCCTTCTAGGTTTCAGGCATGCTTCTTGAGAGCAGGGTTGATGTCTAACACGTCTAAACATTCTCTATCACCCTATCACTGTCTTGCTCGAGTAAGTATTTGTTGACATCAATAAAACATAAACTCGGCCCAGGCCAATCTCTTCACCACTGCCCTATATGAATATTAATGATGTTCACAGCCAGAAGGAATAACCCCCCCAAAACTATGTCTCCTTCTGAGCCGTCACTCATTTTGTTTCACTAGCCTAGACTACGTCCTCTTCTCCGTTTTCTCTCTGAATCCTACAATCCTTCCATTTTGATCCACCTTTGCATACCTCATGATTGTCTCTTTCTCTTCCTCTTTTTCTGTCTCTTAGATACCTCGACGTACTCGCTTCGTATGATTTACACCATATCCTCCGTGACTAAAATAAGTCAGATCAACAGAAAGTGCTGTCCTGGAAGCCACAGAGGCAGGGGGTGGTTAATTGTGTCCTATTTGCCAAGAACAAAATACAGAGATGGATGTGACCTTTGAATTTAGCACAACAATTTCTGTGGAGTGGTGAGGAAGGAGGCGGATTCTTAGGAGGCTGATGGATGCATGATGGGACCTGAGCAAGTAAAGAGAGCACACAGTACAACTCCTGAGAGAACTTACGCCGTGAAGGGGCAAGGGTACCTGTAAGGGGTGGTAGGATCAAGAAGAATGAGGGAAAAGTCAGAAAACGCTAAGGCCTAAAGCACATCTATATGCTAATGGGAACTTTCTTATTTAAAAAAAAAAGGGGGAATGATTGATTATGCCGGAGAAACAAGGGACAGCTGAAGGTGTAAAATTCCTGAGAACAACAGACACACGTATGCACATACATATGTACTTTTCAATTAATTATTTGAGTACCAATAGCATATCCATTGATTGGTGAAAGTAATTAAGCAGTGTGTTGGATCTATTAAATCTTTTTTTGGTGAGACAATTTTGCAAAGTGGCTAAAAATCCGGGCTCCTAGAGACAGACTGAGGGGGTTTCAAATTAGCTGTGTGACCTTGAGGAATTTACTTAACCTCTCTGTGCTCCTCTTCTCTAATTTATAAAATAGAGATAGTAATAAAAGCACCCACTTCAAAGGGTTGTCATCAAAGTGACCTGGTAGATAGTCTGTGTGCCATGCCCTTTCTTTCTAGAATTTGTTGGGTTTGGTTCTGCTAAGTAACCTAGGCTAAAAGGTGCTGTCTTCAGGAAAAAAAAAATTGATTTAAATTTTGTTATTATTTCTACATCTTGGGTTATGTGTAGAACTTTACAAAAAGTGTCAAATATTAGGATGCAACCTCAAGTAAGAAAGTGAAGTTTACATTTTGAAAGACATATCTTGAGAATTAGTAAAAAACAAAACAAAACAAAAACAACTGGTTAGTATTTGATATTTATTATTTTCTGCTTGTTGAAACTGTTGTCTTGAAATAGAATGCTGTGGTAGCTAGTCATTGATCAGAAAGCATCCAAAGAATATCTGGAGAGAGACAGTCAAGATGCTAAATGACACCATCTAGAAGATGGATGCAGATCTTGTACTACACGCCCAGCACGGTCCTCCTCCCTTATTGAATGCTAATTTCCACCCAAGACTGCCTAGTTGTTTGCAGGCGTCTGCAAAGATAGAACGTGTGTAGGAATTAATGCTCTGTGGGTATACAAGACGGCGGCCCTGAAAAACTAGAAAAGCGTGCATCAATGTCTTCCAATTACAGGCTAATGCAGGGAATGGGTTTACGGTACTTAGAGGTCTGGGTGCGTTCTGTGACAGCCTGCAGACATTAGGAGCCCCTCATGACTTGCCTGCAATGTAGGCATTATGGAGTGATTTTTACTTTACTGCCTTTTCCATCAGATCATCCCCTTTCTTTCACACACAAGGTTAATTCACTTCTTGATCACATTATTTCCTCGCTGCTCTTTGACAATATAAAAATTCTGAGTGGACAGCTCAATCCCTCTTCCATCTCAGATTTGATTGTTATGGTATTGCCTGGCGTCCCTCAGAGGCCTCCAGCAGCCTTTGCTGCACTTTATGACACTTAAAATGGCTCTGCTACAATTTCTCCATCTATTCAAGAAATGCTGTTAATAACTCATTTCCAAAGAGGCCCTTCTTTATGTCCTGGCATTAAAGGAATTTTTATTAGGTGCCAGGATAGGTGATGCACGGCCCCAGCCACCAAAGAGTTAATTAATCTGTTGAAATTTATTGCCTTTTATACTGCACTCAGTGTGACAGTCCCTAAGAGAAACAGATCCGATATTTACGGCCCGGGTTGAAATATTCAGTAATATAGTCTGCATACTGCCCTACTCCATCAGTGTATGCCTTCTGCCGGACCACCCATTAATCACAGAAGATGAATTTGTGTAATCTATCTTCTTCCTTATTCTGAGATTCCAATAAATATTGAAATAATAATTTATTGATTACCTTGCAAGTATAAATGTGTGGTAAAGTCACCTAAGACATTTGCATGGTAATGCATTTTGGAAGTTCTTGGCATTCTATGGGAAGGAAAAGAAAAAGCGTGATAGGAATGATATGGAATACTCTTGTGGGCAAAACACCAAATTTAATTTTTTATTGCAGGTGGTAAGGTAGTTTTGAATTACCTAAAAATCACAACCACACCTACAACACTTACATTCTTCAAAGTGTGTTTATTAATAATCACATTTGCTCCTTATCTTCTTTGTGTGTTATTCTCAGAATATTTTAGATCACAGATAATTTCTCTGTGCCACCTTTCACTTGTGAGTCCCTGTCCTTCCTGTACTTACCGGGCAAAGACGAAAAGGATGTAGGAATGGTGGTTGCTATTTTCTATTTAGTTCCCATAAGATCTCTGGGATCATTGTATGAACTCTTCAGGTTGAAACATGTATTTCCTAGCACTGTCTTTTGGATAGTGATTTGGACTCTTGCCCTAAATCTAAATGGAGTTCTACAATTCTCTTGAGATTTTGCTCTTGCTTATGGGGAATGGGTTTTGTTCTTAGTGCTCAGACAATGATAATTTTTGTATCAACTTTCATTTGGTCCAGTAAATTGGGGAAAGGTATGAAAGGAGTTAAAAAAAAAAAAAAAAGGAAAACTCTAAAATGCCTTTGGATCTGGACATACTGTAAATGAACTCACGCCGTGCTGGGTACACAGGAGCTGAATGACTGGCCTCACTGTCCGCACACAGACCTTAGGGCATGTGACAGGTGCAGTTCTAGTGGAATGCCATCATGTGCTGTTAATGTGACCTGTTTCTCGTCTCTGCAATAATATATCTCAGTTTTGGGCAACTCTTCCCGATCAAGAGAACTCTTCAGAGTGGATATTATGAAGTTTGTTTTCTAGTGCTTTTACTGAGAAAGTTAACCAGATGGTGACTTAGACCCCTGGCCAGTGCTGATACAGTCATTTCTAGAACAATACTAAAAAAGCCAAAAGAAACACAGAGCTTTTCTTATATTCTCTTCATGGTCATGACATGGAAAATACACTTTTGGGGAGGATAAAGAAGTAGCTCATCATAATTCTCCTGGTATTTAAACCTCTCAGCTACTATTTCTAAAAAGAAGCCAAAGTATTTTGAGAATTTTGCTATATATTTTTATGTATGGCATATTTATACCACTTTTAAAACAAATCATAAACTTTCTAATGTCACCTGAAACAGCCTTTCTGATGTAGAGTTTAAAACAAAACATATTTTATTCAGTGTTTTTACTAAACATGACACTAATGAAGTCATATGTTCCTTCTATGTCTATTTTATTTTGATGAAACCTCAAATCAGTGACTATCAACATATTAAAGTAGTAAGTAGACTTGTTTTTTTATTCTGCTGTAACACTTCTAATGTGACACACATATTATCCTTAGAAGATGGAAAATAACACAGTTTTTCATCAGGTTTGCTTTCTGTTGGTTTGATTTATTTTAATTATGGGGATACATCTTTAAGTTTCTCAAAGGAATTATGTCGATGTGTTAGGCTCTAGCTATTTCTTGGGTGATTAGGTTTGCTACGAGATGGCACATTATCACATAATTGTTGAACTACTCTTTTTTTTTTTTTCCTTTTTTTGGTCCCTTCTATTTGTCGGTATTAATAGTTGCTCCTCGCTCTGCTGGTATAATGTTTCATTGTGATTTAAGTTCTCCCTGGTGTTTGGCTAATTGGACTCTTCATTTAAAGTATACTATGTTTTATGACCTTATCTTCCATGGTATTTTGCATTTTTGATTGACTGACTCTAATTCCTGTTTCACAGAAGTATAATTTCACAGTAGCATAAGCTCAGGAACCCATTAAATTTGGCCTTTAAAACACTGCTTTGTTTTCTCCACACACTAGTGAAAAGCTGCAGCATTTTGTGGCACCCACGTTGATGTTTTTCCCTTTTTATACCAATGCTACCTTCCCTTCGTTTCTTAGTTCAAATCAATGCAATGCATTATCTATTTATTAAGCACCCATTCCATGGCAAATTCTGTGTGAGGTACTGCATACATGAGCTTGAATAGGCATCATTACTACTGTCAAGCCGTTCAAAGTCCGTTGAGTAAGACAGAAAAGTAACAATGATTTTTTAAAACCTTTTTTTTCTCTTTATCTTATTCCTTGACTTCAGAACCTTACAGTCAGGTAATTCTGGAAGCTAGCCATTTATTGAATCTTCATTCGAGGGCAGGCACTTGGTTAAGCACTTGAATGTGGGTTATTTTAGTACTTAATCTTAACAAGACTATGAGGCAGGTACTATCATTGTGTCATTGTCATTTTATTGCCAAGTGGGGTGAGTGACACAGATGCTATGTGACTTCCATAGCCATCGCTTCTAATGTACCTGAGGAGGGATTGGAACTTGGCCACCTGACTCCAGCAGTTGGGGCACCTGACTCTTCACTCTCCCTCTTCTGCGGGATGAGACATAGGTTATTCAGAGTACAACTACCATTTTATTGTGTATTAATTGTCCCACCTCAGATGATTGAATCCTTACCCTGGAAATGTGCGATGCTTCTCTGTCATCTAAGAAGCTCTCATCCATATGAAAGATTGTTCCTAGGCTGTTTTATTCCAAGGTAAACCTCCTCCCTAGATTTATTTGTCAGTTTCTACCCAATTCTTGCACTATTTTAAGTGGCTATGATTCTATAAAAGTTTTACTGTCTAATTGGGTGAGACTGCCTTTTTTTCTTATTCAAAATGGGTTTTCTGTTCTCTAACTTCTTTATTTTGTTCAATGTTATATTTTTGAGGTTGATCTATGTTGATGTATTTAATTTATTGTCTCAGCTGTATAATATTCCATTCGATGACTTTAACTTTATTTTCTCCTTATACTGTTGATTGCTATTACACCCATTTCAAAGTTTTGCAATTATGCACAATGCTGTTATGACCCTGTTTGTATATATATTCAGGTATGCATGTGCAAGAGTTTCTCTCAAGTATATACTAACTAGTGGAATTGCTCAATCACGGTATGGGTACGTGTTCAAATAATTCAGATCTTGTCAAACTGTTTGCCAAAATGGTTGTGCCAGTTTATATGCCTGTCAGCAGGACGTGGGAGTTTCTGTTGCCCTTTGTTTTTCCAACACTGTGTTGTCTGAATTAAAAAAACAAAAACAAAAAAACTTGTTCTTTAATTCACAGGTTTAAAATAATATTACATTATGATTAACTTTTTATTTCTCTGATTACTGATGAGGTTAAACACTTTTGGCTTATAATTTATTCATATAACATTATAGCATTTACAGTTTTGTACTATTGATATAGTATTTGGATTTAGTTAAGTCATCTTTTGATTTACATTATGCATTACTATTTCTATTGTATCTTTACTTCTTTGCATCTTTTGGATTAATTTCTTTTGTGTGTGTGTATGTGTGTGCTTATCTTATGTAAAGTGCCTGTTCAAATCTTTTTATATTGGGTTGTCTTTTATTCCTTGATTCATAATTGTTTACATATTCTCAGTGTAAGCTCTTTTTCAGTTATATGTGATACAAACATCTACTCTTTGTTTGGATCTTATGTTTGCACTCTATAATTTTTAATCATCCAACATCTTGAATTTTTAATGTGGCTAACTGTATTAATATTTTTCTTTGTAGATTATACTTTATGTGTCTTATTTAAGAAATACTTTTTACTATAGGCCAAAAGATACTTAGAAGAAAATTATTCAGTATTTCATCATTAGTATAATATTAATTGAAGGTTTGTCATATGTGGACTAGGATTTTTGCAACTGTATTTATTGAAAGTATTAGTCTGTAGTTTTCTTTTTTTGTGTTATTCTTACCAGGTTTTGGTATCAGGGTAGGTTTACCTCATAAAATGAGTTAGGAAGTATTACCTCTTCTTCAATTCTTTGGAAGAGTTTGAGGAGGACATGAATTAAATCATCTTTGGATATTTGGTAGAATTTACTAGTGAAGCCATCTGGTCCTGGACTTTTGCTTTGGGGAGGTTTTGGATGATTGTTTCAATTTTTTACTCTGATATAAGTCTATTTAGATTTTCCAGTTCTTTGTGATTCAGTCTAGGAAGGTTATATTTTTCTAAGAACTTTTCCATTTCTCCTAGGGTATTGAATTTGGTAGCATATAGTTTTTCATAGTATTCTTGTATGATCCTTTGCATTTCATTGCTATATCACCAACTTCTCTTTCATTTCTGATTTTATTAGTGTCTTTTCTCTTTATTCCTTAATAAGTCTAGCCAGGAGTTTGCCAATTTTATTAATCTTTAATATAAGCAGCTCTTTGTTGCATTATATTTTTGATTGTCATTTTGTTTTGTGTTTCATTTAATTTTGCTCTAATTTTTGTTATTTCCTTCATTTGCTGACCTTGGATTTCAT